>JAZHYW010022492.1:0-30407 GCA_037355805.1 Ixodes ricinus
CAGCAAAGGTGCCGCCGAGCCGCCGCCGCCGCCGCCGCCGCCGCCGCCGCCGCCGCCGCCGCCGCCGCCGCCGCCGCCGCCATCGCCGTTAAAGCGCAGCAGCCGCCAGCAGCGCGCGCGCGCGCGCGCGCGCCGCCAGCGCCGCCGCCACGCCGCACGCTTCTTCGCCGCCAGCCGTCAGGTCAATACGCCGCCGCTGCTGCTGTGTGTGTGTGGTATATATATATGTGTGGCTCAACTGGCTGACCGTAGAAGACTGGCTACGGCCAGCAGTCCATATTTCTGTGAGTTTCGCCAGCAGGAGAATGGCCACCTTTAGTGGCATCGCTTACGCTTACAGTACCAACACACGCCTGGTTTCCTCCGAGCTGACCATCATGGAGAAGGTGGAGCCCACGAGGTTGAGGAGCGCAGGCTTCGGCGGGAGGAACGTTATTACGCCGTATTGGTACAGGCATATTAATGACCATATTCCGGACAGGTCCCGCATCAGACTGGAATCTTCCAGTAACATGCGTTCTGTTTAGGCGTAAAATTAGGTCGATGCGTCTGCGAGAAGTCGGCGACATCGGTCGGCAAGCCGGAAGCATCGCACCACGACATGTCTTCCTGCAGCCGCCAGAACCGGATAGGCGCGTTTGATGGAAGTCGGGCGTAAAACAACCATGCGGTGAGGTATTGCCGGGGTCCGGGTTCAGCTCCAGCAGCCGACAACACGCTGAGGATGATGCAGGCTGGATAAGGTCATCACCAAGCTCTGCGCGAGGGAGTTGTTGGTCTGGCTGCGCTCCGACTCGGTCTTGCGGTCAAGGATGGCGGCCTTCAGTTGGTCGAAGGGGTTGACCGGATCCGGAGCGGCGAGAATGTCGGCTGGCTCCTCGGCGACGTCAGCTGGTAAGGAGGACACGGTGTGCAGGTATCGCGTCTCCTGACTGGTGATGTGCCGGAGACGGAACTGAGCCTCGACTTGCATCAGCCACACGGTCGGCATTTTTCGGCCAAAATGGTGGTAGCCGAAAAGTCTGGACCGCTGCCAAGCTTGACTGGAGGGCGTCGCCGTCAGGAGCGTTGGACGCGCCGGAATGAGCCATGAAGCAGCAGACCTTGAAGGAGCGAGTTCGATTCCGGGTCACCAAATCTGTTGGAGCTGGGAAGAAACGAACCAGCTCAGACAGCGTTTGGATTCGAACTGATCTTTTAATCTCGCGCGCTGCAGAGGCATCTCCACCTCGTCGTCGTCGTTTGTGCGACATGAGCAGGCCGCGTGTCGCTACAATGCTACCCGCATTAACGTAGATAATCATTCCCAAAGGATGGGTTCTGCTGATTTTTTGTTGCGAATTTCCGAATCATTTTGTCAAAACAGGATGAACTGAAAAGCGTCACTTGCTCTGGCCAGCCAGACGTCATTCTGGAACGTAAACGTGGTTAACTACCGATATAAAAAATGATGCGTCATTTTAAACAGATCTTACAATATTTTCGTAAAGATAGACTGCTGGCTAGAGGCGGTGGCGTAATCATCTCTGTCAAAAAACATGTGTCATGGCTCGACAGAATGTTGTTCTGATCTCGAGATTTGCGGATTCGTATTAAACTGGATTTCGCTGTGTCGTAGCAGGTGTCGTTATCGTCCATCTGCTTTGAACCGCTCAGATTTGGCATTTCATTATACCGTACCCTTGAACTGTCACCAAAGAATTTCCTACTGATCGCGTTCTTTGGTGGCGATTTTAACTATCCCGAAATAAACTGGTCAAAGCTAATGCCGCTCCCTGAGTGTGCAAACCCTCGACAATGTACGGAGTTCCTTTCTATAACTGGTGTGTATGGTCTCCAACAAATCATCACCTCGGCAACCCGTCGTGACGCGATATTGGATCTGTTTTTCACTAATAAACCCGAATG
The DNA here is from genome assembly GCA_037355805.1 of Ixodes ricinus. Taxonomy (NCBI): domain Eukaryota; kingdom Metazoa; phylum Arthropoda; class Arachnida; order Ixodida; family Ixodidae; genus Ixodes; species Ixodes ricinus. The sequence continues at coordinate 1,909 of JAZHYW010022492.1, forward strand.
TGTGACGTCCGTCACTATCATGGAACATATAAGTGGATCATGCTTTGATTCAAATCGAAACATCATTAAAGGGCTGTGCAACAATTTTCAGACTTTGGCCAATTGACTGCAGGAAATTAATCTGCGTCACCTATGGAACGAAAAACAGAAAAAACGGATTTTCTTCCGAGCGCTAGTTCTTATTACAAAAAAAAGAATCAAATCGAAGGTCGCAATGCCTTCTCAACTCTCCACGCGACTTTCGAGTGACGTACTCTGGAGGTTCACGTGGTTTCCCCTTGGGCACTCTCTTTAGAAACCCCAGCCGCTTCCTCCGCGATTGACGACTTTGAAAGGATTAGCCTCGTCGAAGGTCGCGGTGAGCGATGGACACAAAGGACGGTTCGTCACGGGGCTGACGGCGAGTGCTGCAGCGGAGGGGGACAGGGTTTGTTGACTTCCGCGCACCTCCAGAGACGTCCAGTAACACCAGTGGTTCCCGTAGCCGCCACGGGCGGCTGCAGATCGACAAATAATTCGTTTTGCCTTGCGATTGTGCAGCAGAATAGCAGTTTTTCGAGGAAAGGTGACGCGTTTTTGGTCGCGGGCTTGCATGAACAATATAAAAAATGCAGTATGGCAATTCTTTCAACATTAAAACCGTTGCACAGCCCCTTAAGAGTAACGCGCTCCGGAAAATACGCCGAAAAAGATATTCGCATTTTCACGAACCAGTATTGAAGGACTGACAGTAGCCATAACGAACTTTGAAAGGTATTACATCTCATCAAATTGTGACCGATCCGTAAGGGAAAAACTGGGTACTCATTAAAAATACTTTCATAAAACTATTCAAAAAATTTGTTCCCAAAACTGTCAGTTCGATGTGATCGTACGGTCGGCACAGAATGAAACGCGAACAGTGGGTGCATGTTTCGCCAGATGCTGCACCACCTGAACCAGATGGGAGCTGCGAGAAGATGGTCCTCCTTCGGTGTGTTAGACTCTTGCTCCGTGCATCCAAACCTTCGGTGTTGCGTCTCTAGGTGAATGAGCGTGGGTCGAAAACCATGCGTCCCTTGTTCGCGTTTCCTTCCGTGCCGACTGTACATCTCCTTGGTTTAATAATAATTTAAAACGTATGTTACATAAAAAGAAAAGATTATTCGCAAATGCAAAGAAAACAAATAATTTTGATGTTTGGTTATCATACCACTCCTTCACAAAATTGCGTAAAAGCGAAGTAAAGAAAGCGGAAAAAAGTTTTATTTTCGGTGACTTTGCCGCAGATCTGTATCTACAGACCCCAAGCGATTCTGGAAGATAATAAATCCAAAAGAATCTAGAGATAGCCCAGTGTTCATAAATAACCAAGGTGAAACACTCCAGTGATGACCAGGCTGCTGATTCGTTGAATTCAATCTTCGCCAGCATTTTTACGCACGAAATCTTTCCACTCCCTCATACTGCCCACCTTATCATGAAGCGTTGATGCCTCCAATTATTTTCACTCCTGAAGGGATTCTTAAAGTCTATCTCTAACTTGTCCTCCAATAGCGGCTACTGTGAAACGGATGGGATATTCGGCCAAATTTCTTAAACTAATTGATCATCCAGCATCCAACATATTCAGCATACTCTTTCAACAAAGTCTGAATTCTGGTGAGGTAGCATACGATTGGCGTTTCTCCCAAGTTAGACCCATCTTCAAATCGGGCAGCAAATCAAATCCATCTAACTACCGTCCCATCTCGTTGACTAGTGTACCCTGCAAGCTCATGGAACAGTACTTTACACTCACATCATTTCGTACCTGGCGCATCGTGACTTTTTTTCCCTAACCAACATGGTTTTAGGAAACATCATTCATGTATCAGCCAACTGTTTGAATTTACCACGGATCTTCACTTTAATAATCATTCTTCAGCAGGAAACCGACGTTATTTTTATTGATTTTGCGAAAGCTTTCGATACCGTTCCGCACCAACGACTACTTCTTAAACTTTCTCTCCACATCCATCCTTCAGTCAGTCAGCTGGATAGCTTTCTGTTTCTCAACTGACAGAGTATAGCCAGTCATCAGTCAGTCTTGTACATCGTTACTAAAAAAAGTAATCGATTACAATTACTATTACTCTTGGCTAAAAAGGCATTTGATTATGATTACTTGATTACTCGATGGCAAAAGTAATTGACATTACTTGAAGAAGTAATCGTTACTTTTCCGATTACTTTATTGTGTGAAGACACATCTTTAGCGCTCATAACAATGAACTACTTCAACCTATATTTCACATGAGACAAACTGGTTCCCTCTTTCGTGGTCGTTGCATCTTTCACAATACGGACACAAGCATAGAATTCAGTTTGAAGAAGTTTAATGATTTGGACGTCCGCCATGTGTGTGTGTGTGTGTGGGGAGGGGGGAGGGGAGGGGGTTCTAGATCTTGTTAAGCTTGAGCAAGGGTTGGGTCGCTCAAAGTTTGCGTCGCTCATTTTATTGTCTCACATGTGGATGAACTCGTGCATAAGCATACAAAAGAGCAGCAGCTCCAGGATTTGAAACGGATCATGTGGTAATATCCATTAGCGGAAGAGATCGCCCCGACCACTTCTCACCTCGAAGCATTTGCTTGTCACAAAGACCACTTAGGGGAAATGGGGAAGATTTCAAATGGTGTTTGTGATATTTTGCATCCACTTGAGGCATTCTTTCGGTTCTGGTCTCTCACTACGGCATACGAGTAGTTACCCTGGGGCGATGGATGTTTTAACTTTCTTTATTTCTGTTGTGTGTCGTGAGGGGGCTAGTTTGAACGAAGGACTTACAAAGCTAAGCATCTTAGCTCCCTCAAACTCTCGCCCTGAATGGCCTTTGTCACGCAAACTGTGGCTTCCCTGGAGCACCCCACTCCCAGTCCCAGCTAACAAAAACAAACGGACATTCCATAGAAACTGTACATAGAAAGTGGGATTGACCCTGCGTTTCCTATAGTCTGACAACAATCTTTATTTTTCCCGTTCGAAAGCAAAAAGCAAATTTTATTTTTGTCATTTCAGCAAACAAAACAGGCGTGTGCCCGGGGGGGGGGGGTCTGTGGAAAAATAGTAACGAATACAAGTAATTTTATTACTCGAAAAGTAATCAGATTACCCTTGTGATTACTGCCTAATAAAAGTAATCAACTGATTACAAAATGATCTGCAGTAATCGATTACAAGTAATTTGATTACTGTAATGCGCATTGACAAGTCTAGTTTCAGTCAACAGTTCTTCATCAGCATCAGTCCCAGTAACTTCCGGTGTTCCCCAAGGCAGCGTCCTCGGCCCCCTTTTCCTTATCTATATTAATGATCTTCCTTCCTCAATTAACTCGACTATTCTGGCTATTTGCCGATGACTGTGTTGTATACAGAAAAATTACTGACCCAACAGATCATTACATTCTTCAAAACGATCTCGACACCATAAGCTCCTGGTGCACCCATTGGCAGATGAATATTAACCCCGGAAAATGCAAACAAATGACCGTTACCACCAACTCGATCAAATCATCTCGCGAATATTCATTACTGTCAAAACAATTAGAAAGTGTCTCATTATAGAAATACTTGGGTGTCCATATTTCTGAAACATTAGCGTGGAATGAACATATTGACAACATAATCGCCAGCTCAACGAGATCATTAGCTTTTTTGAGGCGGAACCTCTATTTGGCCCCTGCTGCGACAAAATTACTTGCCTATAAAACAATAATTCGACCCAAACTTGAATACGCAAGCGTTGTGTGTAATCCACATCAAAATTATCTAATATCAAACCTAGAATCAATTCAGAACAAAGCCACCCGGTTCATCCTAAACGATTATTCTCCAGAAAGTAGTGTCTCCGCCTTAGAATCAAGACTTGGTCTCACTTCATTAACCACACGACGCAAAATTAACCGCTTGTGTTTCTTCCATCAAGTTTACCATAGTAATTCAGCAGTTCAGAAATATCTATTGTCATAAAAGCCCATTATATTTCTTCTCGAAACCACAACACATGTAAACTCCTTCAATACCGCTCCCATAATAACTCATTCATGTTTTCTCTCTTAATATTGTGTATTACAGAATGGAATAACTTGCCAGATCATTTTGTAACCAACTTAGATATTACAGCGTTTCAAGAAATGTGCGTGCTTTTGTTCAATGAGTAGGGAATGTCTGTTTGTGTATATATCTTGTTTTTTTGTGTGGTTAGACGAGATGTGGTTGTGTTAGTGTTCTTACGTTCTTTTTTATATTGTATTTCCATTTATTGCCGCCCCTCATGTAATGCGTCCTCAAAAGACGCCCTTGAGGTAAATAAATGAAATGAAATGAAAAATCAAATATTATGAGCTTACATCAGCTCACTTGCGCCCTCACGTTTTGTTCGTTAATACTCATTCCTTCTAGTGCTGTGTTACTGACGGTACTAGCTGTATTACTCGTTATTTGTCGTAACTTATGAGACAAGCATTGAACTGGTTGAACGGTTCATCGAAAGCCCTGCGGCGGTCAGCAGAACGTACTTCCCACTTATTTCCAAACTGTAGAAGCAATCCGATCAAAAGTCGCCTAAATGCAATGCTGGCATAAGAAACTAAATATGCAGAGCAACGCATTCGCATAATAAAGGCACCCCGGCTTCCCAGAACTTTTACTCGCTCTGGGCGTTTATTTTCGACAGGATGACCCGTGTGATGGAGAAACAACAGAACACAGGCACAGCACCAGACACAAGTCAGTGTTGAGGAGAATGCAACCAGTCTAAATTAGTGGACCACCCAGCCTAATACAGCTGATCAGGTTACGACAGGGCCGCTGCCTGGAACTTTTCTTCAACGAATGGAGATATTGGCCGCTCTAAAATGCAGCCGGTTACTAATGGTAATGAAGTAAGCGCCGATTCAGTGTTCGCTGCAGCGCAACGGTGTCGCTCTCCGCACACAAATTTCCTTGACGCGAGGATATCGAGGGTCTTGCGTTCAAAAACTACTATTGCTATGAAGGGCGCTCCCAGCGAAGCGCACCAGTTCAATTTCAAGCCTGCAGATCAAAGATCTGTTGACCTACAGGTTACCTCGGGGCAACCTACGGAGGTGAGCGCGGGAGAGGCTCTGTGCAGAAGTCGAAAGAAAAAGCGGTGAGGTACGAAGCCGAGGCCACCCCAAAGCGATCATTCAGCGCTTTACAAGCGCGTCGTTTGTAGCACGATCAGCTAACGACAAGACTTTCAACTCCACTTCACACCTTAACATATGTTGTTTATATTTGTTGCCTCTAACCTATAGGGGTAAACTTCGATCGAACTTTGTAGAAATGTTTTTCATAAGGTCGAGGTTTTTCGAAATTTTGCACTCATCATGTTCGGAAGTTCGACAATTGTCGAATTGCTTAGATTAATAAGTTCGAAAATGTCGAATTTCATAGCGCGAAAAATCCGAAGGTCGAAAACAACTGAATTTCACAACGCCAAAAATAGAAAGTTCGAAAATCGTAAGTTTTTTTTCATCTAATAAGTTCGACGTTTTGAAACTTTTCGAACCCTTCGAACCCCTTGGTTCGATCTTTCGAACCTCAGGTTCGCAAAACGTTCGCGGCATTTCTGGTCTTGACATTCTTCACGATAGCTGATTAATGTTACATGAAAATAAATGATTAGTTTGCTGGCGGTCCACCAGGAGGCGATGGGGCCGCGAACGGGTTTCCTGTGTGCCGAGAGAGGGGCTCGCTCCACTGACCTTGGAGGAGGCGAGCGTCCCTTCTCGGGACGCACGGAAGTCGGCTATAAAAAGGGGAGGCCGAGTGCCGATGAGGGGCGATGGACTGAGAGCTCAACGGGGAACTCGGTGTGTTAGGCTTGCTGCCCGGCCACGAGAACTCTGGAGAGCCCTCGCCCCTCGGTCCTCCAGCGGAGACGGCCGCGTTGTGTTAGCCTTCGGGCCGGCCACGCGGTTTGTCGAGTTGCCGGGCTAGGGCTGCGCCAGCAGACTACAAAAAATGTCATTCTGTCGTCTTGTGTTTTCTTCCGCGACCACGCAAAGAAGTAGTCGCGACAAGTGGTGGAGGTGCGGGGTAGCGAATCTACCCGACAGATCACCCCGTTGACGGAGCGCGGCACTGCGAAGGACGCCATGGATGATCACCACGTGCTCAAGGCCGAGGATCCGACAACGACGCCGGCATCGCGGAGCCGTCCTAATCCCGGAGAACTCGTCCAGGCCTGACGGACACGAGACAACGACATGCCTGGGGGTGAGCGGCTTCTCTTGACTGTCTTCCTGTGGGTAGCCATCGTCAGTGTGATCTTCTACGATGGCAGCTGGGGCTATCGCGAGTCGTCTGCGTCCGGAGGAGTAAGCGACTTCGCTCCTCGATACCGCAGCGGCGTGCGGTATGCCGTGAAACATCGTGCCCGGTTTAAGATCAGCAGAAAACCTGATCGCCTTGCTGCGTACATCGACCTCAGGAACGGAACTCGGACCGGGATCTTTCTCTGATCAATACTATATGTGGACGTGATTGAGCTTGTCAAGACACCTCATCTGTGTTGCTTCACCGTCCAGAACTGTTCGTGTGATGTCCAAACGTTTGGACGAATGAGTTACCGCGTCAGCCACCCCGGAATTTCGGCAGCCGGAGTCATGGAGGAGACCCTGCCAGATGACCGACGGTGAGTTTCCCGTGCGAATTTCTCCAGCTCAACTGGCTCCCTTGGTGATGAAAAGGTCCAGTCATGATTTTACGGCGGACCACTTCAACCTTCGAGCGCATGCGAGGAGAGTTTGCGACGGATGGAGCGGCCAGAATGGACCCTAGTGTGGATTAGGCCATGTCTGAGGGAACAGGAACACATGACATATGGCTTCGCGTTGGTTGCCACGAAGCGGCACTGGCGGCACGCGCGTTGTGAACATTGGTGTGCGGACGAGTACGATGCAACGAAGGTGGAGGAAGACGGCTCTGCCATGTAGATGTGTATAGAGGTGTAGTGTAGAACCCTCTGGAACAGCTGTTTGTTTTGGTTTCTGTGTACAGACTAAGGACGTAAACTAGGGTTTCCATATTTTGCTATTTGGTGTAAATATTTGTTGTGGAAAAGACTACGGCTAGAAGTTTTAGCGTAGACTTTTATTCGCATACGTGTGATGTAAAACTTTGTGTGTAATTAATGTAAAGGTTGTATTTGTAAATTTTGAGAACATTCAATGTTTAGATGTAAGTAGTGAACTGTGGATGCATTTGTTATTGTATAAGAGATCTATTTCTCTGAGAAAAATATGAGCGAGGACGCTCATGTTCTGAACAAGGGAGGAATGTTACATGAAAATAAATGATTAGTTTGCTGGCGGTCCACCAGGAGGCGATGGGGCCGCGAACGGGTTTCCTGTGTGCCGAGAGAGGGGGCTCGCTCCACTGACCTTGGAGGAGGCGAGCGTCCCTTCTCGGGACGCACGGAAGTCGGCTATAAAAAGGGGAGGCCGAGTGCCGATGAGGGGCGATGGACTGAGAGCTCAACGGGGAACTCGGTGTGTTAAGGGCTGTTTATACTCCGTCGTAACGTCAACGAGCGCACGCGCTCGTTCACACTCGCTGACGCTGTCTGCGAACGGGGTGTCTATACTCCAACGTCAAGTTGAACGCGGCGCCGCGCTGAGCAGCTTGACGCGCGACGTCGTAGCTGCCGACGGACTTGGACATGCTCTACGTTCAACTTTGGACGTCGGCGCCGCCGACGCAGGCTATCCCAGAAGCCCTCGCGCGGATGCCTCATTCGGGAATCCGGTTGGCGGGGTCGTCGGGGCCAGTCGGAGTGTGCGAGATGCTGATTTCTGGGATCTAAACCTGTTGTTCTTGACGTGTGTCGTGTTCTGTTGTCGTGTTCCCGTGTTGGTGTGCGTATTTCACGTTCGTGCGCTTGACTGTGCGATTGTGTGCGTGGACGTGGACCGCTCCGAAAATGCGCTACCCTCGATTCTCGATAGGCCTATCTACCTAACGAGCCGGTGGTGGTGGGCCGTGGTGTTGGGGTGCCGGCAAAAGCTGGAAGCTTGATGACGCGCCAGAGGTAAGGTTAATTAGAATTAAGGATGACCTAATGTGTGTGCTATTTATAATCATGTGCCAGTCGTACTCACCGGCAGTCGTTCCCGATCGAAAAAGCGTCGTCGAATGTACGGCAACGGCAGTCACGGAAACCTCTCAACTATTCAGCCGGCCAGAAATTTTCAATTGGGCTGTCCCAGCTTGTAAATGGTCTCAGCTTGTAAATGATAGTAGCGATACGCGATGACAATTGGACTGAATCCTGTATTGTTTGTATAGGCTTTGTAGAGTGCGTTACAATTTCGAACGCGTACATTGCGTAATTTAGGCATCGTCCGCTCTCTTCGATGTCCGTTTCTTAAGTCAGCGTGAAAGTTTGCTATGATGATAACATACCGGCTACCTGTCAGAAAGAGGTTTCTCTGGAATATCGTGTGCATAGATTTCTTTGAAGCATTCCGGCGAAATCGCCAGAGTCACTTGGCACGATTCCGGCGAACCTGCAAGCAGCTAAATTCGATTATAAATAAAGGGCAAACGCCAACCAATCCCTAAAAGATCGTAGGGTCCCAACGTTTCGGTGCCGGCTCGGCACCTTCTTCAAGGGGCTAAATTCCACAATTATCGGGCTTTTTCTTTTTCGTTGACATTTGTGTGGCATTTAGGCGAAAATAAATGCTGGTTTGCACTCGTTTTCTCCATCATTTGCTTGTTTTTCAACTGCTAACCGCTACCCCGAATGGTTGTTTTGAAGCGTGACATGACAACATGATGAGGAACCACACTGACCGATTGCCTCTAGGCTAGATGGCGCAAGCTACCGCCCATAGGTAACCCGTAGAGACGATGCGGTTGCCACGGAGACGCGCATGCGTAAAGTGGGGCAGTTCTTCGGGGCGCGCTGGACCAGCGTTGGTCTGCGCTGGACTGTGAACACCATCGTTCGGGCGCTTCTCGGCGTAACGTAGTGGCCGACGAACGTCGGTCTGCGCCGGCGCGCGTTGCGTTCGTCGACGTTGGAGTGTAAACAGCCCTTAAGCAGTTGCAGCCGCCGAAGCACGCCAGCGTTCGGGTCACCGGAACTAACCCCAAAGCTGCTTTCTGTACGAATTTGAATGACGGGTTAATCTTCCATAATCTTGTACAGGGACAATAGCGACGTCTGGGGCACACAAAATAGAGTTTTGGGGAGAGGGAGTTCCTCCTCTCCTCTTCTCTCGCGGTGGCCGGAGGCGAGACAGTTTCGTCGCAACCTGTCAAGGTTCCTTGACTGGCATTACGAAAAAGGCATTATCGACATCCACCAGGTGCTCTTTGCTAATCGTTTAATTCGTTTTAAAATGCCTTTTCGTGTCTTCTTTAACAAGAGATTGGTGTGTCTAATGTGACACCGCTCCCTTGAACATGAATCGAAACAAAATAAGCGCCGACATTTTGTTGTTGTATACCAGTGGTCTCAAACTCATTTCAGCGTGGGGGCCACATAGCCGTCACTGGGAAGGCCGAGGGCCAACGTTAGACGGGGGGTTAAATGGGGTCACAAGATTTAGAAGAGAAGAGACCTTGTGTTCTATGCTTTTTGGAAACTCAGTTTTGCCAGTGGCATTTTTAGATTTCATTCGTTTATATGACTAATCTGGGCCCTGACCTGGTGTGATAACAACAATTAAAAGAACACTGCCCAGCCGACGTGCTCGCATTTTTATTAGAACAATAAAGCAATTACGCTGTCGTTCCCGTTGCTCGATTCACTCAGGAATTAACCATGGCTCAACATGTCTAAAAAAACAACCAGTTATTTGACGGTTCTTGCTTTCCTGACGATTTCTATTACAACACGCATACTTGTCTTTTAATGCTGATATTTTTATTAGGCAAGAATTCCGAGCTTGTTGCTTTATCTTCTGCAGTTGTTCCTGCTGATCAAGAGACAGCGCAGCCGAGATGCATTCTTCAACAAAGAGCTGGCGCTTGCAGCTTAATAGCGGAATAGTACATTACAGAAAGCTGGGAAGCAAAAGATAAAGCGAAACAAAGGGCAAATCAACACAGACAAGTAAAAACTGTTTCAATACGTTAACAGAGCGGGGCGACTTTTCGAGCTAAAATGAATCGGTCAGATGAGATCACGATGGCGCATGCGATTTCTATCGCTCAAAACATGGAAACCGGGACTCGTAGCCGTTTGCTTGCGGACCGCGTCCCAGCGAGTCGAGGGCCGCATGCGGCCCGCGGGCCGCGTGCTTGAGACCCCTGTTGTATACCTTCAAGTTGGACACACCAGTGCTGGGGCGGCCTTCGGCGTAGACCGGGCTTCAATCTCTCGCTTCGAGCTGTTAGCAATACTGACAGCGCGAAGTTGGCGTCCGAATGTGAACCCACCAGTTATGTTGGCTTGGGCATTGCATACCAAGCTATTAACTCGACAGAGTCAGCGCACCATTAACTCGATTATCTCTCTCGCAAGGAGCTTGATACACCTAGTTGTGAGAGAGTTTTCAACTATTCAACTGGGGTCCCATGGTTGAGGGGCAGCGTTTGCAATGCCTGCTGCGAGGAGGTACCGGAAGCGTTGATCGTCTGCAAACACCTCCGCCTTTCCGCCTGCTATCCTCCGTGCCACGCGAAAATGCAACGCATGCGCACTTGCGACCAATCTCCGACGGAGGTGCCCGCCATTAAATTGCAAATTGCTCCCCATGGTCTGTGGTAGACCCTCACTTCTCCTCAGAGCTACTGCTAGGATTCGTTCTATAGACTGAAAAAGAAAAACCCGTTAGCAAGTCTACGTGTGTGAAAAGCAAAACAGCACTCGTCGAATAAAGCTTTCTGGTATTTTTTCCCCGAAAATTAAAAACAAGCGCACAAACATTTTTCTCGTGTGTTTTAATAAACTGCGCAAATGTTTAATTACACCAGCGTGACTTGATAATATGTCTGCATAGCTGCATTGCTGGGTTCTCCATTGATGGCTGTTAGCTGGTTGCTTCAGGTCACTGGCATAGCCAGGAATTCATTTCAAAGGGGGAGGGGTGCTGCTGAGGTGACTGGGGTGTCCATGACTTTGCGAAATTGTGTTTGGGAAGCAGGGGTGGGGGGCAAGATGCATGTGCATATTATAGGGTCGCTTAGATTTCGGGGGGGGGAGAGGTGGGGGCTGAAGCCTCATAAGTCCCTCCCCTGGCTACCCCACTGTATCAAGAGTCTCTTTTGGCGAAATGCGCCGCAAGACACGGACTGTCCCTGTCTTGCAGCGCATTTTGTCAAAAGATACATCATTTACCACCTGGCCAATATGTCACTCTATCAGGCGTCTCCTCAGCTGGTACAGGCGACTCCTCCGTTGGTTCGGGCGACTCCTCAGTTGGTTCAGCCGACTCCTCAGTTGGCTCTACCGAACGCGCAAATATGCGAGACTTTTCCAGGACGCACTCGCCTTTTTTGCACTTTCCAATGAATTTGCCCAACTGAAAAAAATCGTAAAAGTAAAAGATAGTAGTCAAGTTAATAATGTCTCCCGCTCGCGCCTGTGCAAGTCACTGAGAGCTCAAGAAACGCCATGTATGGCGATACCTAAGTATTTTAATATTGCCCTCCAGACAACAAAATTACGGCAGTAGTCGAAAGGAGCGACAAAGAACGACTCAGAAAGCAAGACACATGATAATAATACGTCACGCCATGCGTCGCTTAGTCTATCAGAGATCATAGCAGTTGGAAACCTGGTCACCGGTTACTTTAATATCAATCAGTATCTCTTAGTCTCAAAAGTTGAAACAAGCCTCTTAGTGGGAGCAAGTTGCTCAACTCCGCGTTCATTATTACTGAGGTAAAGAGCCCCTGAGAGACCGGAACTAATGTAGCGTAGTCAGCCTTTACGACGAGTAACCGACGCCAGTGACGTATTTACGCGAACATGGGTCGACCCTTTTTGTGGCAGGACTCCTTGCCGCGGGACGTAGTCATGGTCGTGTGACGTGACGTCCCTGTGCTCTTTGGTTGTCTATTGATGGGGTGATGTCCCTTGGTGTAAATGTTTCCGCCAAATTGGGCGGCAAAAATTCACATCACGTGAACATACATCACGCAATTTAACGTCATGTCACGTAGAAGACCCGACGTCAAGGTGTCGTCGCAGTGAGACGTGAAAATAGGAAGTTTTCGTAGACTGCGTTTCCCTCTCCGCTAAGCCCTCCGCAACGAAGAAGCCGCAACTGCGCCTGCGCGCCGATAGCCTTGACTGTAGAGTTCCGGGTATCGTAGCGGGTTGCGGAGAGCGTTGCGGGACGGCAAAAACAATCGACGAAAAACCCCTACTAAGACGTTGCGTCACGTAAAGTGTCGCGCAAAATTTAGCGGCGAAATTGACACTACGTGATACCATAGTACCTGAACTGACTTCAAGAGACGTGGTCACGTGACGTGACGTCATGGTGCCAACCGTAGTGTCACATGATGCGCGATGCTAAATCACGTCGATGTCTTCGCTAAATTCAGCGATAACACGCAAGGAGGGACAGACGGACGTTTTTATGGAGTAGGTGGTTTCGTTCAAAATCATACTTTGCCATAAAAAAAAAAAACTTATTAAAGCTAGTATTTTAGGTTATATTTTCTCAACCGGTCTGCATTTTTCTATATGCCTCCCTTTTTGAAAGTATATCGTAGAGAAATAGTTATGGCATCAAAAAAAGCTTCCCACTAACATTTCCGCGGAAAACTTTTTTATTCGTCATTTTCTCGTCCCAACATATATATATTTTTTTCAATCTTAGTAACTTATCGAGCAATGTGAAAGAATATTTTCGTATGAAGTTTAATAGGACGCACTTCTTCCATCAATATTTGTTTTGTAACCATCGATATAAGAAAAAAAAACGCTCCCTTTTTCCATCCAATCTACTTAGTTCGTAAGATTAAAGAACTAGTCAGAAAACAATTGATATAAGGCTGAATGTAATGTAGGTAGAACAGCGCAGAACGACAAAGACTGGAAGGAAGGAACAAACAGGACGGGACAGGCGCTGACTCGCAACTGAAGGTTTTATTACCGAAAACATAAAAAAGTAAAACACATAAGGCAGCAGTCTTCACATGCGTCTACCTTTCTGCCACATCACATAGGGCACCGTTCATCCACGTGCCGCGTGCTCCCCCCCCCCTTTTTTTTTTTTTTCATTGTCGAAGTCAAAAACAACATCTCCTTCACAGACAGCGTCACCGACGGCTCGCTGATGCACTGCGCCCCGCTTTCCGCTATGTAAAAGGCCTCTATCACGTCCCTCTTTACTTTGTCTTTGTGCTTATCTACAAAGGCAAGGTGACGAGGGAGGTGATAGAGGCCTTTATATAGCGGAAAGCGGGGCGCAGTGCATCAGCGAGCCGTCTGTGACGCTGTCTGTGAAGGAGATGTTGTTTTTGATTTCGACAATGAAAAAAAAAGGGGGGGGGGAGGGGGCGTTGAAGCACGCGGCACGTGAATGACCGGTGCCCTATGTGATGTGTCAGAAAGGTTGGCGCATGTGTAGATTGCTGCCTTACGTGTTTTACTTTTTATGTTTTCGGTAATAAAACCTCCAGTGGCGACTCAGCGCCTGTCCCGTCCTGTTTGTTCTTTCCTTCCAGTCTTTGTCGTTCTGCGCTGTTCTACCTACATTATGTTTAGCCTACACCAACTAGCCCAGCTTTCAACTTTGATATAAGGCTGCTTGGCTATCGACACTGATAAAGTGAACTAGAGAAGGGCTCAGCAAGCGCTCACGGCTGCCACAGTTCGTGCCAACGGCACAAGAGGGCGCCACAAAAGCATAGGTTGAAGCGGCTTAATGAATCGGGTGGAAAGGGCGGCTCGCATTGCATCTGCTGCACTAGTGGCGTTGTCGTCTTTGTCACCATCGTTATCGTCGTCGATTCGGTATCGAACTTCATTCAACAAAGGCAACAGAAAACCCGGAGGAAAAGATCTAAACGGCAGTCAGTTCACGCTGCAAAAACCGTCAAGCCAAACTTGCTGGCCAAGCTTTCCGCTGCGGTAGCATGGGCTCGCTTCCTCCAGCCCACGCTACCGCAGCGACGCCGCGTACATCCGGAAGACCTCTTCACTATTGCCGCTTTACAGTAAAGCATGGCGCGCGTGGACGCCTCATCTCACTACCCCTCCTCTAGTTCACTTTATCACCGACAAGGTGAGAAGGGCAGTGGGGGCGAGGTGCTTCAGTTGGCCCGACTCCAGCGCGAGCTTATTTCCCACCTTTGCAACAACGCTTCGAAGTCTCGTCGACCTCGAGCGTGCGTCAGAAGCACGGCGGAAAGCATGGAGCGCGTGCTGGAGGCCAAGCGATTCAACGACACGTCCTGCCTTTCTCATTCTTTCAAGGACCGTAGAAGGGGATGCCGTACCCGCAACGGGTGTAGAAAACCAGTAGCAACAATACCAGTGCGGTTTATGAAGGTGGCCTGTTAAATGCTCTTACGTCACAAGGCGTGCCGTCGTCTTCTCTATGATAGACCCCATCGACGCCTTTGCACTGATAATCGCACAAAATGTCGGCCTGAAAATAAATTTCAATGCATTCAGCGTGATTAGACTACAGTCAACATATACTTCCCTCAAATATGAATAGATGAGAAAAGAAAACCTGAAGTGTTCACGTGTCAGGTTTTCACGCACGCAGTCGTCTTCTACAGAGGAATTAAATTTATGAAACGCCACTAGCGGCCGTTCAACCGCGATTAAACAGGCTCCTAATTTTTTTCGTACTTTTACATTCGACTGTTTTTTTAGCACGCCATCCTAATGTTTTTTTTTTTATCAATATCTAGGGTCTGGTGGGGATTACAGGCACTCGTGATCGGCATTCACTTCCTAGCATAATGCATGTGCTGCAGAACACTGCACCATATTAACAGGAGAGCGCCGTTGAGGAGCAAGAAAATCAAAAGAAAAGAAACTTATTGGCTTTCTTCCAGGCCGTCATGGTAAAATAATAAAAAAATACTTTTGAAAACGTTCATATTTAGTCTGTCAAATTAAGGTTTTCTTTTTAGCTCGTTTCGTTAATTTCAACACTACCGCCAATTGGGGTCGTCGCTAGTGTTAAAAAATAGAGTAGTACAGCGAACGTATTGTTTTCCGTAAAATGGCAATATTGAGTGAGCAGTTGTAAAATAAATAGTCTTGAATGTTAAGCTGAAACGTATTCCACACGAAACGAAATGGAGAAAAAAATGTACTCACGACCTCTGGCTTTGGAAACCGTCTTTCGCAATTTTCGAAACTGTTAGTGTCTCCGGCCTTTAGAGTCAACGGGGTATCGCTATTGCCATTGTCATCGCCTAAACACAAAACAAAACAAAAAAAAAAATGTTGATGATGAAGCTCTAAATTTATCAAGAAGTATCCGAGGGTAAGTGACCTAAAAAAGCGCTCCCTTGCACTGAAGTGTTACTCTCACTCGACTACATTGCCTATATTTAATCACTTTATTTCTTGTGAGGTGATACGTAGGTAGGGTGACAAATATCTTGACGCTGACTCTCAAATTCGTCGGAGATAACGGTACTGCACACGATCTCAAATTTTGATGAAAAGTCTTTTGCAATGTTGCATTTCACCTTTTCAAGTTTCAAGGAGTCGCCCTCTTCACGTGAAAGAAAAAAAAATATCAATATAGTTACAAGGGTCAACGGTGGACGTAAACACAACCAATTTAACGAGAAATCATTGTGCCTCAATGTTGCTTGCCGGCTGTGCCTTTCTAGAGAAGAGGCATTTTGGGGGAGGGCGAGTGCCGCCTTTCCTTGTTTTCCCCTTCTAGTTCCCGGCCGCCGCCGCCATTTTGGCGACCCGATCGGCTGCCGATGCATGCGTGGGATCGCTGAATTGGCTTGTTCTTTTGCAAATGCCGGGCTGCTGCGTGCCGCAGTATTCGAATCACTAGAGGAATAGGTGGAAGGTGTACGGCGTCCCAACAAACGCCAAAGGGAGGCGCCTGTGGATCGCACAGAAAAATCGCGACTACTGGGAGTCGAGCCGTTCGTCGTCTGTGTGCAGGGTGAGCACCAACTTTGTCTTCTCCCAATCACCGTGTCTTTTGCCACAGAGTTGATTGCTAGAAAGTGGTATTTCAGGTCGTAAAATAAATTTTTTCAGATTAAGACTTCTTCGACTTGGTGCAGCGATAAAGCGTCGCAAGTACTTTCCGCTGCTCGTAGTCGAGGAGCGGCGAAAAGCCACGACCGCTCAATCGACGGAGGAATCGAGCGGTCGTAAACAAGCAATACAACTTCCTTATATCATGAGTTGCGCGAGTGGAATTTGAGCAACCATCAGGACATGTTCGTGTGCGCCCGCAAGCAGTCGGATCATCGACAGGATTTTGGTGTTTTACTCCATTTCGTGCCGACGTCCTTTCGGCGCTGTTAATGCAGAATCTGACCTCGGCGATGGCGTTGTTTTGCAGATATCGCGTTGGTGCTGTCCGAGCAGTTTCTCGTTTGATGAACATCCGAAAGTAATGATTTAGTTCTAGAGGTACTTTATAAACCTCGTTTACCGATGCCAGATAAAGTATATAGATATGGCTGCAAAGCTATGATAAGCTTTTTCTGGCCATCCGAAGTAATCAAATTGTTTTTAATATATGACTTTAATATCAAGGCTGCGTTCTAATTTCAGCTTTTGTTGTTCACTGTTAACCCTACGTATCTTACATTTTGGTTTGTGGCGTAGATTATTAAAACTGCCATCTTTTTGCCTCGCTTAACAGCCTTGGTCTCGTCTGTGTACATTAAGCTCCTTGCGCGTCAGGAAAAACGCAGGCTGGAACTACAACGAGCATAAAAGAAAAGCAAAGTTCAGAAACAAATCTGCAACAAATTCGTAAAAAGATGAGGGCCCATTTCAATAGTTGTAAATGGCTTCACGCCGCGCGATTACGTCCGCATATTTCTTCGAGTTGCTACTGATTGTTTTTTGTGAAAACCTGCGTCTCAAGTAACAAATAAAATTTAAAAAATAGCGGATTCTGTTCACGTTTCCGTTCACACCATGCAAGAATCGAATGGTTATCGCTCCATTCGCAGCGGAACGCAGCAACGCATCGGCATCGCATCTCTCGCACGAAAGGGGGTCGCATCATGTTTACTTGGTGGCTTTGTTGGTCGGGTCACTGGTTTCCTTCTCTCGCCGCTACCAAGGTGGTGAACGTAGTTCTCGGCACGCTACTAGATGGCGCTTCACATTTCGCACATCGTGTATTGCCTGGAAATTTGCCACACAATTTTTTTAATTTATTTTATTCATGCGAGACTGAGAGGCAAAGTGAAAATCGCATTTATCTCTACCACTTATCTGAAATCTATTATCTCAAAAAGCGAACAAAATTTCAGGAAGTTTCAGAAAGCAATGTTACACAACAATTTTCCGAACATTCAGTATAATACCGTGGCGTTCCTTTTTTTTTCTTTGCAGATTTTTTGTAATTTACAGCTTCGAAGCTTTATTTGGGATTGTTTTCCCGCTATTTGTGCAACTTAACTTCCCACTGCCGAGCGCTAGAGAGTTTTGAATTGGCACTTAACAGAAATAGAACCATTGCCGCACAATAAAGCAATCGACACCACTTTTCATTTCTAATATAGAAGACATAAAATAAATCTGAGCAACTAAGTCGCATTTGCCGGTGCTCGAGTTATTTACTCTATTTATGAGTAATCATTAATCACATCGCTTTTTTTTCTTCGATGTTAGTAGAATTGTAGTAGGCTAGGGCTTCGGGACTCCACACTTACAGAAGGAAACATCCACCAGGACGAGACACAGGGAAAGGAGGAGTGGAAGAGTTGCTTTCATGGCTGCGTTGTCACCTTAGCTGTTGCTGTACGTCACTAGGGCTTCATTTATAGTGGGTGACAAATGCGTCACGACTTTTTGTAAAATGTCCGAGAGTCAGCATTACCCGGCATCCTTTTTTATTCCACATTCATTATTTTTTGGCGTTTTAGAATATTTTCTTTTTTATGTAAAGAAAACCACAGCTGGAAGCTGCAGTTAATATTTTTACAGAAGTGTATCATGCGCCAAGTGTGTTGTCGGATGCACATCTTGTCAACACAACATGATAGATTGCAATATAGAAGCCCTTTACGAAATAAGAGTAGCATTAAGATCTCCCACAGTAAAACAAAAATGCGTTTCCTCATATCCTTTTGTGAACAATGGTGGTGCGCTGATTCCTAATTGTTCATCTGTATATTCGTGGCAGTGTTGTCAGACGCTTTGATTACTTTTCAGCTTTATGTTATCCTGTTCAAAATTCATCACAAAAAAATCAATGGTTTGCATTTTAAATTTCGCATCATGTGATAGACAAAAAAACTTACAAATGCATTTAGTTAAATTAACACGCCGCAATGTATCAGTAAGCCTTATTTTACAAACATTACTATAATAATATAATATATATGTAAATTGCATACATTGTACGACTCTGTCAGAAAGTATGTCTTTAATGTTATTGATATTACACAAAAACACAATTCAAGAACGACCTAAAAATACAAATTCATAAGAATGGATTTTTGATCTGAAGTAAGGCACGATATTTTATTATCCAGAGAACCACCTATAAAAGGTTTTTGTCCAAGGCCAATATCCCGTCTCTTAGGACCGGGGCTTCGTGTGATTGCCGGGAATAACATTCTCAGTTTTATAATAAGCAAAGGCCTGTGTTCAAGAAAAACCATCAGCTCACCTTACAATGTCTAAAAAGCCAAGTTGTTCTCTGCTGTGAAATCATGTTTCAAATATACTTAGGGTCACGTTACGTAAATGGCATGTTTTTCTATTTTTAGACGATGGCGAAAAATAGAAGCGAAGACCGCCACCCGACATCGCGAATCTGAAGTTCATTAACATAACACTTCGTAATTGAACGAGTACATAAACTAAATTACATTTTTGCTTGGTGTGTACACATCACTGACAAAACTAAGCGTATGTCTCTTAGGGGGAGTGACTTCTTGTTCTGATGTCAGAGGGGAATCAAATTGATTGAAGAGTACAGCAAGAGCATGTGCTGTGGCAGATCTCATCACAACAACGAAGATTAATCATCTCGTCTGACAAGCTGGTGACATTATTTTCTAGTCGCAAAGGTGAACCGAGCTATAAATCACTTATTTTTCTGTAGCGCGGATTCTGTCAACACAACCTAAGAAGACAGGTCTCTGCACTATTTCTTTTACGACATCTAGGTTGGTCGTAAGTGAGGGGAAAATAAGACGAGAGTGCAGCGCCAGCATTCAGATGGGACTCATGCTCAGTTATTGAAGAACTGATTGAAGATACTGTATAGACCAAACGCCGATACAACACGTTTGGCCAAATTGTGGTAGATGACGTTGCAAGCATAGTGTGCATGATTCTTGTTATCTAAGTGTTGCTTGTTTTGCCTTCCAGGCTTGGCTTTTGGGGCCTCGCTAATCACCACAATTTTAGATTATTCCTTAGACTCTTTTGTCCACAAAATCATGTTAGAAAACTTCCCAACTTTCTTCAGAAGTTTGTTGCGTGAATAGCGCTCATCGCACTCTTGATCTCAAAACGAAGCTGGTTGTCAAGATGAATATTTCTTTTTCTTACTGCTCTTTCCCCAGTCTTCCTCCCCCGTGTGAGATCGCCAATAATACCCAAAAATCAATATTCATCCCATAGCACAAAACATAAAAAACCCAGTCTAGTACATATTGGCGCTCACCGAGGAGTTATTTTTTTTTTAGGAAACTACCGTAAAATCGATATGACATAACTGCTTCTTGATGTAAAAAAATCGTAATGGATGCGATACCTCTGAAGAATTTTAGGCTCAATATTTTTTTATTCGCAAGTGCCCGCTAAAGCGCCATCTTCTGGAGCTCGTAGTGGGCTAATATCATCAATATTCCAAAATGAATATGCAGCTCTTAAAGGTTTATTAACTTCCAAAACAAAAAAACACTCGGTGTAAATACATTTTACCCACATAACATGTTGCGAACTTTTGTGGCACAATCCTTCGAGTGTCAGGTTTAATTCAATCTCACATGCAAAGCAATACAGTTTTTAGGTAGCTGCGTTGATTAGCTGGCATTAAATTAAACACGTTATCTTCCTGTTTGGGCAGGAACTACTATCACCAATCTTCGAAGAAACGATAGTACTACCTTTTGGGCCGTACGGTACGATGGTTACACAAGTGTTCGTGATGCGACAGAATAGCTGTGGCATTCATGTGCGTGTCGATTAAATAATTTGCATCAAAATGTTTATTGTATCTGGTGCAAACTTACTGGCCGTAACAAATACTACTTTTTACCTCCCTTATTACAAACCAAAATGAAAATATTACATTCGTAGAAATGGCGAGCTCTGAAAGAGAGCCTGACATTGCAAGTTATTTTTTTCGAAAACATTAAAAAAATAAAATATCGTGCTTCTCGATATTGTTTTTGTCAAAAACGTAGATTTGTTTTTACTGTTGTTTGAAAATGACTGATGCCGATACAAGCATCACAATGTAAACTAAAATAAATAAATCGTACATTATTTTATTATCAGCGTACGTTTTCAAGTATTAAGCATAAAACAAACTGCGCAATTATAAGAACAATTTTTCAAATGTCTACTTGAATGATGCTGACGGCCCGCAAAAGAAGCACTACAAAGTCATAAGTGAGCTAAAACTTTGAAATCTGCAAGTATTGTCCCATGAAAGATATTTAGCATTCTAACTTAAGTCCCGTTCACACTCTTGCGACCTCTTAAAACTGGGTTCCTTAAAACTTCTTAAACCAGAGGACACACTGACGCCATCTATTGGGTAGCAGTGTAAACTTGGCGGTCCGGCATATTTTTTATTTCTCTCGCGCATTATCCTTTCTTTCTTGGCTCGAAAACTTTTGTCAAGGTTATAAACGAGCCTTTCTTATGGGTATTACGCACATTTGACCTCGGAAATCCTGAAAAACCTTCGCTCTTCGGAAATTCAGTTCCAGGGTCACCGCATAGATGGCGCCACAATGTCAGTGTGTTCTCTCGTTCTAAGAAATTTTAAGAAGTTTTAACAGATCTCGTCTCTCTCGGTCGTACTCGGTTGCAAGAGTGTGAACGGGCCTTTAAAGTCTAATGCAGAAGTGAGTGCTCAAAAGAATGGCCTCGTAACTAAAGAAACCTTTTATTCTTGGAGTAAACTTTCGTTTTATGTCAATTTCAGGAGTAAGTAGATAGTATGCTTTATTCTAGAGCCTGGTGGTTGTTTTGTAGAGGGGCACTTTGACCGGGAGAGTCAAACTATATACTTTATCGTTCATATAAATTCGAGAAAGTTCATTTATAACTCCCAGATTTCTGCAGCACGTGCCTTTGTTGCGCGGCCAAGAATGTGTCAAACTAAAGAAAGAAGTACGGCGATGCGACGTACAGCAACAGCAATAAAACAAACACTCAAGGCAATCGGCTTTTTTTGCTGTCAGAAGCCTAAAAAAAATGAAAGACGTTTACAACACCCTGTAACGCCGAATTGGAGCGCAGCTCTTTAGGAGAAGGAGAGAAAGGTACTGAGGGGAGAATTTACCCCTCCTCTCTCATCCTCCCCCTCTTCCTCCTCCTCCTTATTTTCCTCCTCCACTCCTCCTCCCTCCTCCCCTCGTCCCCTTCCCTCCTCCTCCACTCCCTCCTCCTCCTCTCCCTCCCTCCCTCCCTTCATCCTCCTCCCTCTCCTTCTTCCTCCCGCTCCTCTTCCTCCCCCTCCTCCGTCTCCTCCTCCTCCTCCTCCTCCGCGCGCGGTGTATTATGGGACATTTCCCATAATGCACCGCGCAGTTTCGCTGACGGCGACTGCGACGCCGCCGCCGCTCAAGCCAGAAACGAGCGCCTAAGAGCTGCGCTCTAAAAAAAAAGAAACGACCGACGAGAAAGCCTTTTCTTTTTCTTGGTTTTTGTGAACGCGCTCTGTTTAGTGGTGTAAATGAATGATGCACAAACGCGACACACTAGAATGTCACTTAGGAATGTGCCTGATAAAGATTTTAACCGGCGACACATTGCTTCGCAAGAACGACGAATCGTACAGCTCCTGAGATTTTTTCTCCTCTCTAAAGTTGACACATTTAGTCCATTACCACAACTGCCCCACGTTTCAGCAAACTAGATGACATTCAACGTCTAAAATGTGAAGATGTCTAAAGAGTGTCTTACGTTGCTAACTGAAATATTAACAAAATCTGACGTTGTGCGGTGATGCGTAGTTTTGTGAATGTTAATTTCGTTCGTTCTGATAAATGACATTATTCCAAAATAACCAAGAAAGTATGTCTGCCCGTGTTAGCAACGTTTGTGGAGACGTGTTTTGCTTGAAGGAACAAATACCCAATGCATCGATGGAAGTATGTGACCGCATAACATTTGCTAACAAAAGTCACATATCGCTAATATCTAGGGGTGATTGATCGATAAACCTTAGGATTCGACGATAATTCACTTCAAGGGCCATAGAAAAGAAAATAAATGTTTTTTTTCTTTTCTATGGTCCATCACCGACTAAATCGCGCGAGACGCGATTTAGTCGGTGGTCACCTCCTTTTCATTTCTTTTCTCTCTCGGCATTTCGGGCTTTCCACTTGTTTTCTCTCTCGGCATTTCGGGTATGGTGGCGAGAAGGATAGGTGGCAGCATTGGCCGCTGCGAAGTTTCGCGGCGGATCATGCTGGCAGCGGCGACGCTGCTGACGACACTTGTATAGGTCGGCTTGCCGGGCGATCGCCCGCGAGCGCGTTGCAAGGCCAGCGGTTCGACCGATGTCGATGGCATGTCATGCACACAAGAACCGCATGTGGTATTTCTGGGATATTTGTTCGTTACATTGATAGCAAAGCGCTATTTTTTGAATTTGAACGCACAAAAGTAATAATAAGCATATATCAGAGACAGTACGCTCATACGAAATACGGGTTCACTTCGTAAAACGAGGATCGATTTTTCTTTTTGTTTTTTAATGGTTGCTAATATATTCACAGATGGGCGTGCAGTCAGTTGATGCTCATTATCTGAAAAGCTAGCCTCTCATCTTGCTAGGATAATGTGCGCTAACATACGTGCTAAAGGAAGTTCTTAAAATAAGCGCACACTGCTTTGTTGTGCATCTCATCTCAAAGCATCGCAGGTGGTAAGAAAGCATGGATATTAGAAAGGTACAAAAATAAGGAACATGGTGTGCTGGGCTTCAATACAATGCTTATTTATTCAATGAACAATTAGAACTTTAAATAAAGTGAGAAAACATGATTGCGCTTTAAGACAAGGAGAGAGGAAGAACAGACACAACAGAGCGCTCGCCCAACAATCAGCACTTGTCAATCTTAATAAAGGCCCAAGGATAAATTTAAAGCGTATGAGCTACGTAACGCGACGAAGCTTCAATTAGCGCATTCGCTGCCTTCTTCCTTCTCTCGCCTTGTTTTCCGCTTGGACAAGAAAATGCAGCCTTGTTAGCGCATAAAACTTGATGAGGCTGTTGCTCACCTCCGTGCTATGTTCGCTGTAACCAATCGCAGACAGCCTATTTCTTGTCAGAGAGGAAAGCAGGTCCATTACGCTATTTTCTTTTGGCCTGTTAAAGCTGAAACAATAGGTGCACGAGTTTTCCCTATTTCTAACGAGGGCTTGGAGTTTCTGAAAAGGGTAGGGCCCCCCCCCCCCCCCCCTCCCCCCGTTTTCGTCGACCTCTTGCGTCAAGCACGCTTGGGAGGTTTGTCCACTCTAACTTGAGTCGTGAGGACGCGTCGAAGTCACTTTGGACGTGCTCTGGACGAAATAAATACGACAAATGCAGGTTAGAATCGCAACAAGCCGTAGCGTAGACGCTCGAAACAAATCTAAGAAGTTACGCGCGCGCCACCTATCGTTAGCAAAAAATACTGATACACGTCCCGCCGTTCGCTGCCCGCCGTGAAGCTGCCACCTCCCCTTCTAGCCAGCACATTTCGGGCGCTTGGAGGAAAGGTGGATCGGCTTGGCCATCACGTTAAGGTGGAGAGAGTGCATAACCATCCCCGCAGGGGGCACCTGTGAAAGCAGGTGTTTGGTGAGTGGCGTCACCACGGACCCCGAGCCATGCGGGTTCGCCCGCCCACGTCTGGCTGTGCGTGGCTGTCCCGTGTCTGGGGAAAAGGGCATCCTGGTGGTTGAGCCGAGCCCGGGGTAGGTTTGGACCATTCGGGGCCCCCCGGGCGAGGCAATACTCCACTTCGGCCCCCGCTTCTCATAGACGGGAGCCCTGGTAAGGCCCGGCCAGGATGATTCAGTCTAGTCACCTTTTCTTCTACTATCCCCTCCAATCTTTCACTTTTACCTTTCCTATTTCCTTTACTTCTCTCTCACTTATCTTACTCCTTTTTCACCCCTCTTTGGCGGCAAGGGCTAACGTTAGGTGGCAATGGACCTCTGTCTGGACCCACACTTGGGTATAGTTTCCCGGCAGCACTGTTAGCGTAACGTCTCCAGCCAAGCCCTTCTTGTTATGGTGCGTCACCTAACCCCTTGTTGGGCTCGGTGGTGGGCGGTGCACCGCGGATTCTGAACACTCTTTGCCCTCCTATGGCGCCCCACCCCATAAACCCTGTTCAGGGCACGCCTTTAAAAGGCGCTGCCTTGAACACAAAACCATTCAAACAGAATCCAAGGAAGAAACCTTTACAAAGTTTTTTGTCATTGATTCGCTGGATGAACAGAAATCAGTTGCAAAGCTATCACCCTTTGTTGTAGCTAAAGTTCTCGAGCACCTTGTAGGGTTCTCCTATAAGGCTAAGAAGCTCCTCTGTGGAGACCTCCTTGTGGAGGTAGAAACAAAAAAACAAAGTGAAGCACTCTCCAAGAGACCAACGTTATTGACTTGAAAGTGTCGGTGAGCCCTCACCGTGCACTTAACGCCATTCGTGGTGTCCTCTCTGAGGATGACTTCCTTCATACCAGCGAGGACGAACTTCTTGAGGGCCTCGAAGGCTCTGGTGTCGTCGCCGTCAAACGAATAATGTTTAAAAAGAATGGTGAAGAAATTTCCTCCAAGCATCTTATTTTGACTTTCGAGAGGCGCACTCTACCAGATACATTAAAAGCAGGGTACCTTAATTGCCGCATCCACCCTTATGTCCCCAACCCACAGCGGTGCTTCCGTTGTCAGCGTTTTGGCCACGGATCACGCAACTGTCGCGGAAGGGAGACATGTGCAAAGTGTGGAAGTCAAGGCCACGTCTCCGACATTTGCGAGGCCGTGGCCCATTGCGCTAACTGCGGTGGACCACACCCCGCTTACTACCGCAGCTGTCCTTTCTTTCAGCAAGAAAAAGATGTTCTTGCCCTTAAGGCTGCGGTCCCACGGCAGCCATCTTGAACAAGGCGTTAGTTCAACCAATAGATGGCGACACGCACCCGTGGGGTGGCCGAAACATTGGTTCACGGTGGGATGGCTCGAGCACCATCACGTTCACCTCGTGGCGTTGCTCGCGCAGCTGCCAGCTGTACTCAGCTGGCTCAATAGCGTGGCCCAGCAAACGCATGTATGCGAGAATGTCAGGCTTTGTATAAATTGTACTCTTATATAGGGAGATGCGGTTCGGCGGTTGTCACGGGCTTTCGCAATAAATCTTACCAAGAAGGAATCAATTGTTGATTGACGTGTCAATATTCTTTCAATGAAAAATTCTTCTGCAGGAATGCACGCTCAGTAGACTCAATCTTCCAAGACACCAATGGAAGCGGACGTCAAGTAAACTGCTTCGCAATTTACGGTACTTACCTCACCATTATAATGACGACCGAAAAGTGACATAACGAAATATTGTGTTTCACGGGATCCGGAAGATTTTGTAAAGGTTGTTACATTATAGTTCCCAGAAAACAAACGCCGTTGCAATATTTTCGGAAATACCGACACATATAATGTTGTAAGTACAGCTTAGGAGGAGTATGATGAAAACCATCAGAATAAATAGGAAGACGTTTATTTGCAATGAAGACGCTATGAATGAACGGCGTTTAGCGACGGCAAGTTATGAGCGTATGGGAATTTATAAGTTCACGTGATTGCTAACTATGGACATGCGGACAATGACGACCTGTTTTGTCGGGAGATGGAGTAGCGGTGATGACCTGATATCGGACGACTCGTGGCAGACGAACAAGCAAGTTTCTTCTCAGCGAATGGTAAGCGTCCAGTGTCAAGCACAGCACGTGGCTACCGACGTTGTCGACGTTTCGAACACTTACCGCTTTCGACAAAAGTGCTGGCACCTGGGCTAACTTTGTGCAAAGACTCGAAGTCTTCCTCGAGTCCAGCGCCATCATGAACAGTAACTGAAAACGATCCACTATTCAGTCTGTGGGTGGCGAAACGTATCCGCATCTGCGGAGTCACGGTCGATGCGTACTCTAAGTGGTTGGAAGTTTACACGATGCCTGCCACGACGTCCAAACGCGTCATTGACGTTCTACGCTCTCTTTTCCCTACTTTTGTCCTACCGAAAATACTTTTCTCTGATAACGCACCAAATCTTGCTTCAAATAAAATAAACAAGTTTTTGAAAAAGAAAAAAAAACCGGCATCAGGCATCACATTAGTGCACCACACCATCCTGCAACTAACGGGCAAACAGAACAGATGGTGTGCGAAACGAAGAAAGCCCTCTTGAAGCTTACGGAAGAAGCAGTTCAGTGAAGAATCGCCAGGTTCTTGTTCCAGCAGCACGCGACGGTCTCATCTTACACGGTAAAAACACCGGCCGATGCAATGTTCGGCGGACGAAGAGTCAGACCCCTCGATCTCATGATACTATGGCCTACGAACGAAGATCAAGAGATTCCCAGATCGGGAGTAATGGCAACTTATTCGGTCGGACAACTCGTCTACGTGAGGAATTTAAGCGGAAGTCGGGCCTTCCATGTAAAACTTGAGTAGAAAAGGCTCTATGTTGGTTGACCAGAAGGTGTCTTCCCTCTGAATACGTTGGATATCAATGCCCTTGAGTGTAAATATAACGAAATCACAAAACTCTCTTTTTGTATTGTGTAACTGCCCTTGTATTTGGTAGTAGAAGCTATGGTATTGATTTGGACCTTTCACACCAGGCTCCTTTTCTTTTTTTCGCCTGATACTCCTTTGCGGTTTCAGTAGGCTTCAAGAATCTTTTGGAACGGGGACATTTCACGTCAACGAGGCCATTTGTTCCAAGTAGTCAATCAGGGAATGCTGCTAGAAATCCGTCCCTCATATTAACGAATAAGCCGCACTTCTGTACAGTGCGAGTTTTCCTGTTCCACGTACAGTTGTAAAGCAGCATCCTCATTGATTCGACCACATTCTGTTCCGGGTGAAGAAATGTCTTTGGGTGCACGATACTTGAAACAAGTCTGGCACTGTACGTTGTGGTTCGATACCCACTAATGTCGTCGTCATTATAGAGCTTCATCATTTAATCATTACCTCGTCACCTCATATTGCTCTTCATCAACAATAAGTAGAATAGGCTACCGCCATATTACAATCCAAGAATTCGAAAAATTGAGTTGTTAAATCCTTCAATATGTTTATTCTTTATATAATGTTATTACGTTACATTACCTCGAGACGATCGGACGTACATCGTCGATCTTCAAATACTTATATATAGGGGGGGCGATCGGTGGCCGAGTGCATGTCTATGCGCACACCAGCTCGGAGCACGTGGAGCGAAAGCTCGCGCTGCAGAACCCACCCCGCCCCTGCCCGTTTCGATCTGGAAGAGCATCATACCGGCGTGCGGACGTGTATCACTACTACGTGGTGCACGTTAAAGACCCCAGGTTTGCGGTTGTACCGCAACTGGCTAAATTGCTCATCTACACCTGAGACACCAGACGCCCACTAAGGCAGACTAACTTCCGGCTGTATAAACATACGCACAACAATTTGCAATTAGACGCACAATCACAAAGAACACAGCGTGCCGCCTTTTTTCTTTGGACCGTCTTTTTTTAACCAGCGCAAGCTCGCGCGGTGCTCTCTTTGAGACGTTGAACTACGCTGATCTGAACAGTCGCACATTAAACCCGCGTTTCTCCTACCCGGCAGCTTCCTCCTCTCGTTATGTGTAGGTGGTTAAAACTAAATAAGCTATAATAATGGTGTATTATTCATATTTAGTTTCAGTTTCAGTCAGGGGAAAGGAGGTTCGCGGGAAGTAGGGCCAATAAATGAGCTGCGCTTAGAGTATCGGCTCTCTCTTCCCCTACAGTGTTGTGGGCGCCGCCATTTTGGTGCTTGTGCAGAGCAGGCACAACTGCCGATCGTCATGATTCAAAATTGCGACTTCTTCAGCATTAGATTCGGTGTTAGGAAGTTCATGTAATATTGCTTTGCTTTGTCGCAAACTGT
>JAZHYW010022495.1:0-19830 GCA_037355805.1 Ixodes ricinus
CTTGTTGCTTCAAATAGAGCAGACGCCATGGACACCGTGGGTGCTGTAAAACTAAAAACAAGGTTTTACAGTAGAAAGCAAATGTATTGTTGTAAAGACAGTTAATAAAAATATAGAGTAGGCGAGCTTCTCGATATAATTAACCCGAGACTGAGCATCTAGAGGGCACAGGAATGTGGAGGGGGGATACGACGAAGCCTAAGCGCGCCCAATTCGAAACCGAAACTACCTACACCGGGAACACCTAAGCATGTCCATTCCGAAACCGAAACTTTCTATACCGGAAACCGACGCGGAAATGGAGTAGCGTCTCCTAACATCCACTAGGAGCGGTAGCTGTCAGGCGGGCTAAGTGGGCCGCTGGGCCCTATGGGCGTGTCCGCTCTTTAAGTTTACTCTATTACTCTATGGCTCAGTGACAAATCGGTTCCGGGACTTCCATGGCAAAAGCTAGAGGGTCATCCAATGCGGAAAGCACGTGTGCGACAAGGTACCGCACACGTTCGCTTTCACGTTGCCTGCACACACAAGAACACATCATAAACGCTCCGAACAGAAAGGACTGAAAAAGTAAAACGAATGGGCGAGCACTCACCAATTAGACTCAAATCCACAGCTGGTTCCATGGGGACGCCGGCACCTAAGTCACTTCCTTTTTCCAAGAACGTTCTTGGATGTTTTTTTCCGAAAGCTTGAAAGCGCCCAACATTACTAAAGCAAAGCGCCCGAAAGTGCCGAAAGTTTGAAACTCACTTTGTTTTTGTGTTTTGTTACGATGGCGATACGGCATGCTCGTTGGTTCCGAGTCCGACCGTTCCGACCAAGCTCATTTGACGCAACATGAATGTGCTTGTTTTAGTCAACTAAAATTCAAACTTTCAAATACAAAAAGTTGTTTTAAGATTTATACATTTATTTGTAATAAACCATGTTGTAGTGCATTGCGTACTAAACTGAAGCTTGGCTTCGTTTCATTTTAACATGGCGGCGATCACCACTATCGCCACTGTCCCATGCGCCGTGCTCATAGAGTACTCTACACAAGGTAAAGAGCGGACACTTCCATAGGCCCCAGCGGCCCATTTAGCTGGCAGGGAGCGCACCCAGCGGCCGTCGTAGTCCCCAACTGAATGAATGGAGTCGCAATAAAAAAACTTATCGGATGAATAGATATCTAGTTTGGCGTAGTGGATTGGGCGGTAGCCTGCGCCATCTGGTTTGCCGCGAGTTATGTTTTTCCTACTATTCCCGCATGCCAAATTTCAGCTATAATTACTTCAGACGTATGTATGATTCCTAATGCGGACAACTAATGGACAATAATATATACAGTAAGCACTGACTGTACAAGCCAGAAAACCCATGTAGGTTTGTGCTGTCTAGAGGAACACCCCTAGGGAGTAATCAACAGAGTTTATTATCGCAACAAAAATATGATGGGCAGTTTGTGCCTCGTATACAATTACAAAAACTACAAAACACAAGCAGCGTGTATCAAGGATTCACAAACAGCACATCCTACAAGAAAACGACAAGCATATTATGACATGCATAAAAACCTTATCAAACAACTGGAAATAAAACGTTACAACTGCAATTGAATTGAAAGCCTGTTTTGTGTTCTCAAGCAAGTTCCATGGAAGGCGCACACACACATAGCATATGCAGCACTATGCAGCATCAGCAACAAATACTAAAAAAACTGGCTATGCAGTATCAAAGGTCGTTGATCTATTGCTATTTGTACGCAAATAAAAAGTTCAGCAGAAGAACTCTGAAATGCACGGTGACCACAATGAGAAGAAACAGACAAGTAATTGCATAAACGAGATTGCCACTAGTATAGACCTACTTTGTCTGTGACATAGTCATTAAATAACCCTAACACAGCCTGCACTGCACAATTAAACATACCTTGCTTCTGCTGATTTATGTAACAATAATGACCAAACTAACAAGAACTAAAAGCCAACCGACGGACTAATAGAGTTTTTACGTTCATGTCACGTTTAACATGTCACATTTAACATGCAAGGTTTAACATGACAACTACCATAAAAAAGCACACATGAAATGGCTGACAAAAGACTGCTAAAACAGACTGGTGACCGGTGTAACTGCGACCCACTCATCACAAATGATTCCACCAAGGCTTGGCATGCAATCTGCACTGCCTAATGAAGTACATCTTACAAGGATGTCTACCAAACGACTTCTTCCAAAGTCCATGATTTTTCCAGGTTTTCCTTGACTATTTCGATAAAATTTCCTGGCTGTTC
The DNA here is from genome assembly GCA_037355805.1 of Ixodes ricinus. NCBI lineage: Eukaryota > Metazoa > Arthropoda > Arachnida > Ixodida > Ixodidae > Ixodes > Ixodes ricinus. The sequence continues at coordinate 2,280 of JAZHYW010022495.1, forward strand.
CTTCGTTCGAAGAATGACATTTTGGGCAAGGTTGTTCAGCAGAGCCGTGGCAACACCTGATCACCGGGCTTCGTTCCGCACCACCATGCCACTTTTACTGGTCACTTTCCCTGATTTAGCCAACCTTTTGACAGTTTTCCTGACAATTCCCTGACTTTTCCAGGTGATCCGAAATTCCCTGAGAATTTCAGGCTTGCCAGGTTGGTAGACATCCCTGATCTCAATCTCCTTCACGCTTCACATACGTGTAAAGCAGAAACAGTGTCCAAAAGAAAAGGAAGTTGCATCCAAGATGAGTGACCTAAGAGAGTATTAACAAAGATCAAAATGAGAACTTACACATTCCGCGTGACCATAATAGAAAAACAGACATGACCATCTAAAGAATAGGTCATTGCAATAGACCAGTAGAGTGCAACCTAGTTGCTGCAAATAATCCCAACAAATGGCTTCTCTCGTATATGGATAGTTAAATAAATCTTTACCTCTCTCAGTATCTGAATATGTCGATGGGCGAACTGAAGGCACAGCGGTTTACAATAGCTTTGTTCGCCCAGGGTCCATTAAGTCACGCGCTGTGAAGTGACTGCTGCAGACGAAATACTTCGCATGTAGCTCATTGGACGATTTTTGCAGAAGGTCGTCTCTTATTTGGCATACTTCAGCCACGCCTTTGACCTGCAAGATGTAGTAAAGTTTATTATTTTTTATTTTGTTTCTTTGTTCAAATAAAATATTTGACCACAATGGTTTGCATATTGTGGTTTCACATGGAGGTGATAAGCAAACTAATAGTGCTTCAAAGGGTTGTAGTTATTTATTGACTGCACACATCCACTATTTTACAGACTTTTTAAAAGGTGTGCAATGCTATAAAAAAGTGTAACTTTTTTTAGGAGTTCGGTAGTTTTATATTAGTGTGGACGATGGGCATCAGCTAGTTTTAGTGCCTTGCTCATTTATAGAAACATTAAGAATCTTGCAGTCTCAATAAAAAAACGAACTCCGAGTTGTGGTTCCCTTGCATGTCATGTTAATTCATCGCGTAGCAACGAATTTGTGATCCGGTTATCATGGAATATAATGTTTTAAAACTAAATTTAGTACTAACAGAAGTAAAGCACATTTAAGATTCGAAATGAGTTTTGATTAAACATTCAGCTTTCTCTCCGGTTTTCATTAGAACTATGCATCCAGTACGTTGTTAAAACAAAGGACAACCTGTCGTCTCGTGGAACTCGGAAGAACTTTGTTCCTGGCTTCTGTGCGTTCTCCCATTGTTTCCGCACCAGGCTACGCAACAGTAGCTGCCGTAGCCAAACATTCTGGCGGCATCAGCTGGGAAACGAAAATAGCACAAGTCAATTTGAGATTACGCGAATTTAGTGTCTTCATTTCATAGCAATTCGGAAACCAAAACTGTTGAAGCGACAATGAAGAGTGGTGATAAACAAAAACCTTCACGGTATTGTCTCCGCCCCCCCCCCCCCCCCCGTTTCTTTGTATTTTCTCGTGAGCGCGCTTTGCTTAGGATAGCCTCGCCCTAAGCAAAGCGCGCATGAAGGCTAGCTGTACCCTGCTTCATACCTGGCGCCAGGTACAACGCTGTCAAAGCTGCTGGCGCGAAAGCCACGCGCTCGTGCCACCAGCATTGACAGCGATGCACATGAGGTATGAAACTGAGTATGCGTTGAGTGCCTTGACTGCCGCTTTCGCCGCAGGAGCACACGCGCGCACGTGCAACTGCCGAGGCTTCATTCAGAGCAATTAGCTCGCGCTTTAGCCCGTACGTCCAACTATAGCCAAAAGCAAGCAAAATACGGTGTCAGTAAAACGACTCACCTTTCTAACAACGGAAGAATGACGAGAAGCCAGCACGAGCCATTCAGGCGCAGCCCAACCGACCTTTCGCGCGACGTGACCGGAAAGCTACCGTCCGCCGAGCCGACGGCCCCAAAGCCATCCACAGAGCCGCAGCCAAAGCCGCAGCTGTTCAAATAGTTTTTAAAAGTATTTGAAGCTGCTATTAATTTTGAAATGTTAGGTTATAGAGTAGAGTTATTTATCAAGGGTGAAAATATGATAAATGTCTAAATTAAGTGTGTGACTGCAGTGCCACTGAACGGTCGTCGTAGTCCCTAGCTCCTGGGCCGCGAATCGGCTCGAGTGGCCACTCTTTTCGTTTACTGTGTTACTCTATGCCGTGCTTGACCTATTTGCTGTGCATTGGTTGTCCTGTTATTCACCTCCTGCGATCCACATCAGCAACAAGCATGATGTATTGTGTGCTCGCCGGAAATAATATCCAGTCTTCTTGGAAGCAAGGCCCCCACTATGGTTGCTCGGACGTCGTCGGCACCCACGAACCGAACCGACTTGGCAAGCCTCACGTCGTTGCTTGGTGCCTCCACGTTTCCGGCGATGGATCCCCAGCCCTGGCCTCAGCCCTACAAGACCTAGCCGGTGAAAAACAATCTGCGACAACGCGGTGTCTTTTGAATGCGATTACTACGATCAGTGGCTCCTAAAACCTCGGTAGCCCCCCCTCCTTCAATGGTGAGCTCTTCGACGTGAACGCTCTTACCTTCAGCGTCCGGAGACTGCTGCGAACCTCCGACGAGAACGGTCGTCTTCTCCGGGCTCCGCAAACCCCAAAAACTGTACGTGATCCTGGTATAAACATCGCCTCGCTCTGTCGGCCCGCCGCAGCAGGTCCACCGAGTGATCGGCTTGCTCGAGTCTCGTTCTGCGAGCGGCGCGCCCGTTTCTGCTTCGAATATGGCTTCAGCCGACGCCGCCGCTTCGCAGCTTACCAATATCTCTGCATCCATCCTGAGCCAGGACGTGGAAATCCCCCTAGAGGGAGACGACCTAGGTGGGGAATGGATCACCCCCAGGAAGCCCCGCAAATCTCGTCTTTTGGCCCACCCCAACCCCGAACTTCACGCAGTTATAGTGCATTTCCCAATCCTTCCTGCTGGCGCAGCTGCGCAGCCTCTTGACATTTGGCCGGCGTTCTTCAAGCCGCACAGCTCCCTGCTCATGCATGTGCCGACATGTCGCTTCACCTCCATCCAAATAACCACCTCGCCGTCCTTCGCACCCATCACAAAGCGATCGTCAACCGGCTACTGCGCATCACCAGCATCACCTTGCAAAACACTTCCCCTCCCGTCCACTCCTACCTAGCCGCTCCAAACAACTCCTGCCGAGGTGTTATACATGGAATTGCCTTGGGAGCCACCCCCGACGAGATCATCAATGATCTGGATTCTTATCAAGCCGACATTCTTCACACAAGGCGAATGGGCACAACAGGTTCAGCCATCATCACCTTTATCGGAACCCATGTCCCTTACACAGTGTACTACCGCCGCCTCGAATTTCGCTGCCGTCCCCACAAACCTCGAGCCCATCACTGCAACAACTGTGTCGAGTACGGGCACCGTACGCTGGCCTGCCCGGGCAACCAGCAACGCTGCCCCACGTGTTCCACCATCCTGGCCCGCCCGGACGAACTTCATCCCTGCACACCCTGGTTTGCATTGCTTCAACTCGCAGTATGGTTCTAAAACAGGGCACTTGGTCCCGAATAAGCTGCTGCATTTTCACTCACTCCATGAGACACATCCCACGACAGTTCTAGCAGTATGTAAAGCGTGGATGCAGGATTCGGTTTATGACGGTCAGCTTGTCGATTGCTACAGTGGAGCACACTGCTAACAGAAGAGATTGTGCTAAGAACTGTAGAGGTGTGCTGGTCGTGGTACCTTTCCCATCACCTTTTTGGTGACGCCGTAACCTGAAGCTGGAACCTCCCACAAGCATGGCAAGGTGCTGCTATGCTGTGCGTGCTACAAGGCTTCCGTGAAAGCTGAGTCCTACGACTTGCCCAGCGAGCCACTGGTGCTCATTAACACGAATTAATTAAATGTGTGCATACTAGAAGTCTTCCAGTTGAGTCGCTCAGAGTGCAGTGTATACCGTGGAACTATTTCCAGTGGCCCAAACACTACAGTTCAACGGGACAGAGTGCTCAGTCCAATTGTTCTCAACATGTTTATTAATCGTGATAATGCCTGCCTGATATCGACTCCCCTGCTGCTACAGACGACCTGATGCTGGTGCCGCTTGTCAGGTGATTCCAGAAACCACGAGGGTTTGCAGAACAACATCGACAAGGTCTACTATAAACAACCAGCTACGCTTCTCCACACAGCATCACGGCAGTTTTGTTCCAAACGTTGCGGAGCACTGGGTTTTGTATTTTGCTGTGTCCAGTGGAACCGGCCATAGCACACTTAGGTGTTTTCCACAGCCCTGGTCCTGCCAACCTAAAGTATTGCAGCTCCATATGAGACTCCTATGAGGTTGATCTTGTAAGATCAGTTGAAAGTGTTCAGCAAAGGGGGTAGCTTACGCTATCCTTCGGCAGCCAAGCTCGCTCCGGATCACTCACTGCTCTGACATTGGCTAGAATTCTGGCCCTTCACTGGTGGGCCAGACGTGACCTCAAGTGTGGCCCTTCAGTGGGTCGTCTTATTGTGCCTCCTAGACAACGTTGTGGAACTGCAAGGTCATGAGACAGCACTGAAGGGAGTTGTTCGCGAGAATTGTGCCGGTGTCTTTCAACCGTTTCCTACCGTAGAGCAGCAGCATTCCTTCTTGGTGTAGTCTTCACTGTTCTGGCAATCCCTTTATGTGCACTCATGCAGAACCCACCTAACAATCGTCACAAGCTCGAAAACTTCTGTAGACATGCAACTCGTCACCTTCACTCTCAGTGACGTAGAGCAGTGCCTATGTGCTTTACTGTGAATTATGGACTTTTACTTAATTTCTATTCGGTGTTTTCCCCCACCCCTTTTATTTGTTCCTTTTGCAGGGTACTGTAGGGTTCTTGGTAGCCTTTGGCCTTTTTGCCATAAAGATTTGCTTTTAGCAGGATTAAACGATAAAAACACTTTTAACGCTTTTATCCTCTACTATAGTACGCATTCACACACAACTGTATGCATATTTATTCTGCCTACACTGTAAAATATTTTCGCCCCATTTTACGGAAAAAGTTGCTGGTTTATTATAGCAAAAAACGGGTTTTATGTCCGTTAACTAAGAAACGGACACAGAGTCCGTCAGAATTACGACAAAAGTGTTTGTAAAATTACGGAAATTTTTTACAGTGTAGGACCCGATGGAGCCAACCGGGCAGCTCCAAAAGTGCATCGTCACAGCGCTCGTCGTCTTTGTAACTCTGCTCTGTTACGTCGCGGCGCAGTGGTGGCACGTCGGGCTCACTTCCGGTCTGGGGCTGTGGACGGAAGTCACCATGAGTGTTGCCATTTTAGCGATTTTGTCGCTAGATTTAGCGATTTTTTATACATTTAGAGACCGATTTTTTTAATTTAGCGGCTAGCGACTTTTTTAGCGGCTTTGGTGTTCAACCATAATCTTGTTATTTTGAACAATTTTAGAGATGCTCGTGGGCTAAACCCTTTTGCTTCTCTAGCCGAGTTTGCTTTGGATATATGCTCCATTTAGCGGAGCGCTTAAAAGAAATGTCAACACTGTCAACACTGCAGACCATCTCTCCCGCGCCCACGTACACACGTGCTCTCCGCCAAACAGCTGGCATGAAAAGGCACGCAAAGACGTGTTTAGACTACGAACCTCCAGAAGAAGATGTTGTTCGAATTCGCACAGCTGAAGCCTACAAAGCTGGCAACGAACCGTCGACATTGGCAGATTTAGGTGACTTGAGTGCAGTCACCATCGAGGAAGAACTCTTCTTCTTCTAGACTGTTCCGTTGAACTGTTCTTGAAGACAACACAGTCAGTATTTCCGTGTTAAAATTAACAAGTACCCGTTTCTTATTCGTACTTTCGTACTTACCGCCAAGTCGTTTCCCAAATAAAACATTACAAATAAAAACCGTCCTAGTTGTTTTTCAGTGTAAGTTTAACCTCTCAAAATACCTGAGATATGATTATTTGAGGTTCACTTACTTTAAAAGGGTTTAAGAAGCTTTTGGAATTTAGTGAATATTTTAGCGACTTCCTGGTGAATCTAGCGAGTGTTTAGTGACTTCCTAATCTCAATTTAGCGGCGCGCGCAAAAAAAGATGGCAACACTGGTCACCATGCGGGGCGTGCATTCCTGCATTGTTATGGAAGCAACCGGACAAAAGCCTGCCTTCTCGTCAAAACGCCGCTACTGGAGCCGTACCAAAAGGGTCGAAAAAGGTTTGAAGGTCAGTTTTCATGTGTTTTCTGACGGCTCGGTTCGTTCGAGAACGTTGGTAGGTGCCGTGAGAAATAAAAACCAGACGCCGTCAGACCGCGCTTGTTTGTGCGGGAAGCACTTTGGGTTGAATTCACGGATGCTTCAAGTCGTCAGAATTATTTGATTTGTTCCAGCATGAACGGGGAACACCGCCAAGTTGTACGGACCACCTGCGGACTACGTTCAGTGCACCCTCAAGTTTAAACGGCTGCCTGATCGTTCGAACTGTCGTCTGCTCTTTCAAACTTGTCTGTTTTTTGACGTCTGGTCGTTCAAACGACAGCGGCTCGTGGACCAAATATTTACCCGGTAATTGCGATAAGAAGTAAGTGCAGGCCTCAAACGACTTACGTTTGAAAGTGGGTTAGGATAAGTAGGCTCGGTGTAAACAGTACATACCAGGAGATCTTCATCAATGTCACCAGTGGCTATCACCGACTTGTTATGCCTGATTCAATTGGTCCGGTGCTTTTCCCCGGTTCTTCGCTTTCGTAAAACTTTCGCCGGGTCCTTAAAGATGGGGCGGGCTACCGTTCATGCCGGGTTTCAAGAATCTGCTTCGTCGAACAACTTCAATCAAGCACGAAATATCACCCACGAAACAGTGTACTAGACCCACGGCTATTTTTTTGGCAGCCTGCCGCCACAGCGCTGTCCGCTATATTACTATGATTGCTAGAGATAATATAACTGTACCAAAAGATGGCCGACCGTGGCCGCATTCCCGTCCAGGCGGGGCTGGTCAAACGGTATCCAGCAAATAGACATAGAGATCAGTGGTTTTTGTCGACACCGCCACAGTGGTCTTCGGCAAAAGCAGACTTGTACGCTACTCATTACAAGTTAATAAAATGACTCGTAGTCGATTTCTTTTTTAAGTAATTTTGTAATCGTTCGATAACATTTATTGGGAAGTAATCGCGAGAGTAATCTGATTTACTTTTAGCAAGCGCGATAATTCCCGGTTGCCGTTACTATTTTGTCCCTCCCTTTACTAATGGTGCCCTTTGTCTGTACGTGTTTCCTAACAAGGAATTCCCGAACAAAGTCTGCGACAGGAGGATGGTTTATAAAAACTAGTGGATTAAGAAGATGAGTAGCTGATCATTCGATGATTTCAATCCAATAATGGACTGCACGAAAGAACTGTTTGAAACAGGCAAGAAAATGGGTCGTTTTGAAAGTCTTAAATAATCGTAAAAGTAACGGTTGTCTTTTTTCCAAGTAGCGCCCAATTTGTATGCTTTTCGAGTAACCGATTTATCCGATTGAATACATTTTAATCGGGAGCCACTGTGATTGTAATCGATTACATTTTGTTTAGTAATGTGTACAAGATCGGCACAGAGCTGGCGCAATAGGCGATCGCGACGCTGGGAAAACGCGTCTCTCACATCGATATCGTTTTGTTTTATCGCGGTCTGTTTTAACATTTTGGAAGGACGAAAAAGACTTCCCGTGTTTTCAGACAAAGACTCCAGATAACTATAGCTCTATACGCTTCGTTTTCAGCTCAAGTCCAGGCGCAGCCGGCGCTACGAGCAAATGGGACCAACCAAGCGTCATCAAAGCGGAAGTCACTAGGCCTTTTCTGTTTGTGAGTGGTTCGGGGACGATAGAACACATACAGAACATCACAAGCGCTTTTGACGCTGTGTCATTGGCCCCATTCGCTCGTAGCGCCGGCTGCGTTTGGGCTTAGGCTGAAACGAAGCATAGCGCCGATGATTCGCAGCAATCTATCGTGGTCACAGGCACGTATCCGGGGGAGGGGGCCGGCCCCCCCCCCCCGAAAGCTTCAATTTTGCTGGGACCTCCCTCTCCCCCTTCCCCTCATACAGCATTTTGTCATGGGCGCCCCCCGCCCCCCCGGCCCCCGAAACACGAAATCCTGGCTACGTGCCTAGCATGTGGTCCGTGATAAAGTCAAACGGAATGTACGGGAAGAAACTGGGGAGAGGGGTGACGAGAGTCCGCGGGGACGCCATGTCGCCGAGCTCTAACTGGTCAGATTAGAGGGTATGTGCGCATAGAACTATGCGGAGCGCAAGTTCGTCCAGATCCTGTAGGGGTTGTGGTGACGTCAGAACGCCGAGTTCTGATTGGTTCCGATTGGAGGATAATGAGTAGACCTCGAGGCAACTTGCTTTGGAGTCTACCCACCATCCTTCATTCAGGGCCGATCAGGAGCTCGGCGGCCTTTCTGATGTCACCGCAACTCCTGCGGTTGCTCTCCGCGTAGCTACATCTTTCTCTACTCACTGTTTCCACGCTTTCGAACAGTGAGCAGAGAACAAAGGAAGATAGCACTCTAAAGAAAATGGAGGAAAAAAGGTAGCAACGGCGCGTCTTCCTCCCTTCTACTGACGCGCCCCCAAGCGGACACGAGAAGAAGGGAGGAACGAGAAGTTTCCCTCCTTCTCCATGCAGACGGGAGAAAGCCTTCGCCCCCTGACTCATCTCTTTCGGTTTCGTTTTTCGAGCACGTCGCGCACGTTGTTTAATAAATGTTGAGTTGATTGAGCTTGAGCGGCAGCAAAGGCCGCCTGTAATTCCGTCTTCTAGTCCAAACGTGCAGAACATTTCGGTTGGATTGACGTTTTTACCAGTAATTTTATCAAACGAGCAAACGAAGCTGCTAGAAACAGCGAAGTTCCGGAGCAGTGCCAGCAGCGCTACATACGCTGGGTAAAATGGACGTCCTCAGTATTGCGAGACCCACGCGGAACTACATAAGTGGAACCACGCGGAACGGTGTCGACGTTTTCGACGTTGTGGAAATCAAAGGAACTGCGTCCAAGACAGGCAGGTTTTGCTGCCGGCTGCCTGGGTGCCCTCCGTGCCAAGTTCGGTTCTGTTTTCCCATGCCGAGTGCCAACCGGCAATCAACGTAGATCTGTATTTCTGCGTGTCAGCAACATAGCAGCAGCATCGTGGTGGCAGTGTTGTGCGTTGTGTACGGAAGACTAGAATTATCGCTGATGTGACCGTGTGTTCGCGTATCAGTGGTGTAACAACAAGAAGAGATGACGTAAACTGTCGGTCATTGATGCCGCTGGTCGGGCCGTGATAGGAGGGGCGGGGTGTCGCAGGTTGACATTCCCCTTTACATTTCATTAAAGAGTTTAAGACCACTTGAGGGATTAGGTGCAATCGATCGACGTGCGGATAGTCATGTTGGAACGCTGGTCTGAACGGTAAGCTCCTATCGTACAGTGGCCAATGTGACTGTCAGTTCCCGAGAGCGATTGCGCTCTGAGGAAAGGACTGAACAGTACGAAATTATGACGAAAAGTACGTATATTTACAGTGTGGAATTTAAATATTAAAAAGAATAATAAGTAAAATCGAAAAAAAACTATTTTTTATTTTGTTGTTTAAATATACTACGGTTCCTGGAGAAACTACCCTCCAAGTGGCGCGCTGGGATGAGCGCTAAAAGTTTTCGAGCTCGCCACGGCGTAGCTTCGTGCACTTAACACCTGCCGCAAGTCGCGGCTTTGACTGCATTCAAGTGAATCGAAAAACGATTTCTCTGCCCGCGAAGCATCACTTCCAGCTGAGTGAATATCCGCTCTACAGAGATTAATTCGAGACGGCAATTGCAGCCGCGGGCGAACAGCACAAATAGAAAAACTAGCACAACAATAGAAATACTGGCTACGAAGTGCCGTGCGGCGAAACAAACTCATGGCTTGGAGCCGCATTGGAGCGGCTCGATTTATTGGCTTTCAAATAATTACGGCATGATCGAGCGTTTTCTTTTTATTAAGAGATTCATTACCTGAGCCATTAAAATACTCTCAGAGGTATGACATTCCTGGAAAAAGATCAACATGCTGGGAATTTTTGTATTACTTAGGCAGTCACCAAGAAATTCCGTACGTTCAAAACGACCAGTATAAAAGACAGAAACGCAGAACTCGGGTGCAGTGAACGGGTTAGTGTGTCGTTGTATTGATGCTTGTATGTGCCATGTATTTGTATGCGCTCAATGTATGTTCTGCTGATGCTTGTAGTATGCATAACATGTGCGTATAATAGAGGTTCTAGAAGACCCCGAAGCGTAATGGTAGCGTCAGAAAATAAAAATATTTTTTGTAGAACAAGAATTGGGCGGTACCTAACGCCACCTAGCCTAGCTACTTGCGATTACTCTGCTTGACCCTGCCACTGGTGGCGAGTGATTTAACGTCCTTTTACGCTACGTGGCTACGCCATAATTTCTTGTTACCGTGGTTAAATGAGCCAAGAGGCTGCTTCGGATTTGCTGTTTTTGAGAGCGGCTTTTGGTTTTGCGGGCGAATGGTTTACACTCCTCCGTGATTTGCGGTTGACGAAGGAATTGTGGCTCGAGAAATGGCAGAGGTAAGACAAAGTGCGCGAAGTAACAGGGTGCCGGTTTTCTCTGTTTAACATCGCAGTGCTAACGATGAGGAGGCTGAGTGATTGCATGTTTTCGAAACGTAAGTTTCTTTACCTGCAGGGGAAGCCGGCTTCGAAATAAATACATTTCACGGAAAGCTCGTGTTACGTTTTTATTTGCTGCTCGTCTCGCCCCGTACAATAGACTTAGTGTTCTCGTTAAGCCTTATTGAGCTCGGATTCGGGCCGCCATAATGAGATGCAGGCGACAGAAGAACTTTGCTACCCTTCATTCAGGGTCGCAAATTTCTCCCTTTCTGAAGGAACATATGTGTCAAGAGCGTTCCTCCCTTTAGGGAGGACTATACTGACCATTTTCTCTAAGAGTGTAGCTTTCCGTTTACACAATAATCATTCCAGCCTGAGTTCGGCGCTCTTGCTCCTCCACGCGTTCTCCTCTCCGCTCCACCTCTCTCTTCTCTCTCTCAGTTTCTCTCCCTATAACGCTGGCGCCGCGCTCTTCCTCACTGTGCATGTTTGTTTGTGTGTGTATGTGTCTGTGTGTGGTGGTCGGGGATAAAAGAGGCTGTTTAGCATTGATGAGCAAACCCTTTGGTGCCGTGCTGTGGGGGCCCTCAGCGGGGCGGACCGGAGGCAGCGTGCGATGGAGGCGACTTTTATACTCCATTCGCGGCCCCAAGCTGGCAGTGCGGTGGGAGCTATATGCGCGCTCGCCGGATCCGATCGACCGCCTCCATTTCATCACTCAGATGCCGCCAGACTCTACGGCGAGCGCGTATGGGCAAGAACGTGATCACGTGGCGGAAGGGAGGCGTATGATTGGTCCAACGTGCACGTAGCTTCTACTGCACTGTCAGGTGAGGGGTGAATAGGGTGTATATCTCGGCCGTCGATCAGAGCTGCGCTGGTGTAGCTCGCCGAGGAAATAAAAAGCAAAAGTATATTCATAAAAAACCAAAAGTTCGTCACGGCAAGAGTTTAGGGGCGACTTCGAAAGAGTTGCGTTAGTCGAAGACATAAACCTGATAATCCTGTACTTTTACTTTTCTCTCCATTCATCGACTTCTTCCGTCTTCCTTTCATTTGAAATATGTTTACGCTCAAACGGTGTGATTATATTTGTGGTACATGCCATTGTTTCTTCTTTGTTAATGCATTTTAAGTGATTATGTTTTTTGCAAGTTGGCTACAAATTGCACGGTCTTTCTATATATTTTTTTTAATATGCTACCTGCATACGTTATATGCACGAAGGAAGTGGCGGATATTTGAAAGTGAAGCACTGATTTCTTGTTTTTCAATTACGGAGATGCCGCACGGTCCGCGTGTCGCATTTATTTTGTGGGGAATGAAAGTTTGTTTTTGTGCTTTGCCCACCTAATTCTCACTATATCTCTAGTCATAATAGGCTCTGTACTTCAATGGTTGAATATTTTTTACAACAATCAAAGAACGGCGATACCAGTATGACAGAACCATTGGACGATGCAATTCTTGGCTGCTGTGCAGGGTTCGCCTTGGCCAGGCCCCGGCGCTTGATTTGAGGACATAAATGAATATTTGGTTCATTTCTCCCCAAAAATGAAGTACCTCGGCGAATAGGTAATTCATATTGTGCAACACCGTAACTTCAGCACGCAGTGATGCCCTCCCCTCCCCCAACTTTCTACGACGCTTCATCTAGGTCAGTGTAGGATGTCGAAATATAGCCGATCAAGAGCTTCCGGAGAAGTACCCGGATACTTGATTTAGAGGTCAGTGATGGTAAGCAAAATATTTTCCTTCGTCATGTACAGGGTTTTAACGGCACCGGTGACGAAGGTGACAAGCTCGGTGACTGGAAAGACAGCACAATGTGATGTCGCAATCACGGATGCGTAATCAGTCACGTGGTAGCTTGAATACAGCAGCACCACGCTTGTTCCCAGGGCAACATTTAAAGGGGAAGGGACCCCCTCTTCCCAGCCCCCAAGGGCAACTTCTTTTTTATATTAAAACAGCAAAAGCTTACAAGTCACTCTTTTTAGAAGTGCGTCCTTCTATGATAAACAGTTATTTTCGTCCTCGACGTCACATCCCTCCACGACGTCACATCCGCATCCGTCCGTGACGTCGGATCTTTTCAGTAACATTATATCTCGTTTTGCAACTCTCCCTCCCCCTCTCGTTTTGCAACTGTCCCTCGGAGGCCTTCCTGTGTAGCGGTCTTCTTTTGAAGGTGAGACCCTTGGCGTTAGTTTCGAATGCTTGAAGGATGGAAGCATCTGAGAGGGAGACAGGGTGGAGAACGAGGTAGTCGTCAACGTACCGGAAGATTTTACATTCAATGCGCGAGCGAGCAAGATGCTCCTGCACAACGCGATCAACAGAAATAAAATAAAGCAAAGAGATAAACCGATGCACAGCTTTGACCTCTGAATTAAGACTGTTCCCTCGTTCTCAACCAGGGTGGAGCCTAGGTAGAGCCGGAGGAGATCGAGGAAGCCTTTGACCGTGGTTCCGGGATCGTTCTGGAACCACCTCATTCCATACATGTCAATTGCCTCAGACACAATGCTCAGAATAAATTTGATGCCGAGATTGTAGTACATGTCCTCGACATCTAGTGAGACCATGTCTGTGGTCCTGATTCGAATGCAATGAACGGAGAGAACCAACCACATCAAGAGAGCCCTTAACACGGAAGGGGCTGGGGAGATCGATAGAGGAAATGTGCTTTTGTAGGTAGACGGCGAGAGGTTTCTTCCAGCATCATCCCCTTCAGAGATGATGCTTCAGAAGGGAATGTCTGGCTTGTGCGTTTTTTCCGTGAAGAAGATAAAAGGTACTATTTAGAGGGGGCAGAAACTAGCGTTTTTAGAGAAGAGAGCTTGAGGGAATCCAAAACAAATATGATCTCAGAACCGAATGCTCCCGATGGGCGTTTCTTTTTTTTTTTAGGGAAAAGAAGTGTTTAGTGCCTCATCCACTTTCTCTCTGAATTTGTCTCTGTTCATTATGACAAATCAGCCCACCTTGTCCCCCTTCGAGAGCACCAGATTGGATGGCCGGAGCTCCTCCACGACGCATGTCACATCTCGATCGTACCGGTGCAATGCATGTCGCGGCAGTGGCAGACCACGCCAGCCGCCGCCCCGGCAAAGTCCTGTCGTTCACTCTCCGGGACCCTCGCCGCAATCTCATAGACAGAGGCTAGCTGATCAACTCTTCATGATGGCCCAGCCGGCGCGAACTTGGGGCCTTTCGACAGAAGGACAGTTGCCTCCTTTGACAGCTCGGTGCCGAAAAACACATAAAGGTAACCCCTGAGCGAATTTTTGTCAAAATCAGAGAACAGAAGCTCTCCTTAATTAAAAAAAAAAGAAAAAAAGGTGTTACGAGAACAGGTGTTCTACCTGCAGCTTTGTTTTTGTGCTGCCCAAGGACACAGCCCGCACTGAACTGTCCGCGAGGCTGGCATATTGCCACGTGCGAATACCTGAGTCAGCAGCGTGCTCGACTCCCACTCCACTGGCTGGGGTTTGATCCCCGCCAGCGCTTGTTCTTTTTTATCTTTCTTTTGTTTGCTTGACTGGAATGTTCCAGATGACTCGAGAATCTTGTTGTTTCTTCAAGCTCGGAAACTTGTAGATACCCACGCGCTTACAAAAGGAGCTCTGCATGGCTGCTTGAGTCAGTTGTCCTTCCGTCGCCGTCAAGGTGTGTATGGTCTTTGTTACTTTATGTTTCGCGGCAAAAGTTCGCCGCATTAAAATGTTCATTTTAAGGTTTATTTATCAAGTTTATGTTTTTATTCCTGACATTTTGGTGAAGGTGCGGGGTAACGGAATCTATGCCCACGATAACTCCGAAGACGGCGACCATGAAGGCTACGTCCCCGAAAACATCCGAGGAGGACTCCAAGTGTGACATCAACGACGACCTCAACTATTGCCTTGAAAACGACCCGCACTATGAACTCCACAAAGCCCCTCGGCTACGACCTCGACGATAACATGATGACGACTTCGACGACGACGCCGACGATGAAACGGACGTCTCCAAAGACCAACCCCGGCAACGACGTCAACAACCAACCCGACTACGGCCTCGACGACAACAGTGTCTTCGACCTTGACGACGGGACTGACTATGACACAGACGACGACTCGAACGACGACATCGACAACGATCCCAACTACAACTTCGAGGAGCAACCTTGACGACGACCTTGATGACGAACCCGATGACGATACCGACTTCGTGTGTGATGTCGACCACGAAGAGGAACAGGACAACGATGCTCGGTTCGTCACTCAACGAGCGGAGGAAGTCCGCCAGCTAGGCCGCATTTTGATTCAAGCCGCAGAACTTGCTGACGATGTTTGTTACAATCTTTGTCGCCCCGACGCCCAGTTCCAGCCCGGCTACTAAGTGTGGATCTGAACACCCCTTCGTCGTCGCACCGAAAAACTGTTAAGTGCGTGCTTCGACCTCAAAGCTTACTCGCTACGTGAGGGACCTAAACTGCAAGCCGTTGCCCGACGGAATTTTAACATTGTCACGCCGCCCTCCGCGATCCGAAGGTGATTCACGTCGTCTGACTCGAACTGCACTATGCTCGATAGGGCTGTGAAAATCGGTGTTTTAGGTGACTCTTTAGCTTGCCCTTTTCTTGTTTTGAGTTGTCAATTTTAATTTTCGGTGGCATCGGGGCGATGAATATTTTCAAGAGGGGAGTAATGTCACGTGCGAATAGCTGAGTCAGCATCGTGCTCGACTCCCACGCCGCTTGACGGGGTTTGATCCCCACCAGTGCTTGTCCTTTGCATATTTATTTTGTTTGAATGACTGGAATGTTCCATATGACTCGATAATCTTGTTGTTTGTCCGAGCTCAGAAACTTGTAGACACCCACACACTTACAAAAGGAGCTTCGCATGGCTGCTTGAGTCAGCCGCCCTTCCATCGCCTTTCAGGTATGTGCGGTCTTTGTTTAACAGAACAAATATCTTGGCCTAGTTGGTACGTATTCATAATATAAACAACGCGACTGACAAGGATGAAGAAACACTGGACGACACGAGCGCTGACTGACAACTGACGGTTTTATTTTCATAAAACCGAGACGAATACAAACAAAAATGACACTTTACTCAAGAAGCAATCGCCATCGCGCATCACAAGAGATTTTTTTTTGCGCCTTCACAGAATTTTGCTTTAATCAGTGACGTAGTGCAAACCCCTCACCCTGATCTAAAAATTCTATCGCGCTATCTAGAGCGCCAAGGAGGCATGGCTCGCGCAGGTTGGGCCTGCCTTTCTTGTATTGAAGGCCTTGACAATCTCCCGTGCCTTTTGGTCTTTGTGACTAAACGACACGACGGCCTTCTTCAGTGCAGGTTGGCAGGAGCAGTTTCTGCAATGCAATGCCAAGTGGAGGCACGCTGTCTCTGCTAAAGAGCAACGATGCTCACGCAGGCGAACGTTAAAGGGATGCTGAACCGAAATTCGGATTTCACAACAGTTAGCTTGCAGACGTAGTTCAACAGGGTGCCATAAACCACGAAACATCATTCATATAATAGCCATATCTCGAGCGGATGGCCGTATTTCTGGAAAATAAAGAATTGCGAACGAGGGAAGAATGTTGACGTCATCTTATCGCAGAAGAGTTGAGAAGGAGGAGAAATGGCCTCGCTTTCTTTCCTTTCCGCGCCCTCGCGGAGTCAAAGCGAAAAAGAGGAGGAAATGAGAATCGCGAGGTCACGCGTCTTTTTCGGCTTTGATGTAGCGCGCTCTTCCTTTTGCAAAAATATGAGGATCCGTTGGAGGTACCGCCTTATGAGTGACGTTTTGGGATTTGTAGCGTCCCGCCTATCGATTCTGCGTTGTTTTCAGAAATTAGATTTTCGGTTCAGCATCCCTTTGCACCAGCCCGTCTGACCAAAGTATACATTTCCGCAAGAGAAAGGTATCTGGTAAACTACTCCCTTGGTGCACAGAACACGAACTCAACGCGGTACCTTACGCCACAACCGCCATTCTTCGGTTCTTCCCCCCTCTCACCCGCTTTCCACTGCGGAGAAAATCCCACTCAACTTGTTTCGTGCCGAGAAAACCACATCTACCCCGTACCTTTGTTACTTTATGTTTCTCGGCACAAGATCGCCACATAAAGCGTTAATTTCAAGCTTTATTATTGAAGTTTATGTTCTCCTTCGTGACAATATGCTCCCTTCTTCAAGAACCACATCGATATTTCCGATTCGCTTCTCTTATGGATAGGCCCATCAGGGTTGGTGCAGGTGCTCACAGAGCTAACCCGCCAAATGTAGGTAAGAATATCGCCCAAGAATACTCCAAATATCAATCTATAAAAATAGCGAAAATATGAGAATGCATACAACTTCGTACAATTTAACTGACACGTTTATTCGGACACAGACGAATATTTATATTGAGAATAGATTTGTTGTGGAACAAAATTCCCTTTGATGTTGTCAGCTGCAACCGTAAACCCCCTTAACTCTTGACAGATGAAGAACTCCGTCGTGCACAGTATTGCAAGAAAGGACACATCAGAGAAGTTAAACATAAATCTGGACATTAGGTAATCCTCCTCCGTCACCCCCCTCCCCCCCCCCTTTCACCTCTCCAAAAAAAGAAAGTAAAAAAAAAGACTAATGAGGTAGAAAAACATAACAAGGGTAAGGTATCGTCCAATTATAAGTCAACCAATCAAGCTAATGCAGTTTAAACAAATGGTGCATTTACCGAGACTGGTTTTCCAAAGGACTAGAGACACACCGAGGAAACCCCAGATAAAACCTCCGTGACCCACACCATTGAGAGCACACTTATGCAATTAGCAGCGCCTCGTGAAACGGATTATTTGTTTTT
>JAZHYW010022496.1:0-16927 GCA_037355805.1 Ixodes ricinus
CTCCGCCGATTTTTTGAGCTACCTAATCCAAAGGCATCATCTGAATGCGGATGGCTTCCTGATTCCGAAATGCTATCTCGTTCTCCCAGATTCAGTCTAGTTAATTAAAAAAGTGATATTTTATTTGCTGCCGAAGCCGAAACTTCGTTCTCCCTAGGTTTTCCCCAGTTTTCCCTGCCACCCAATCGTGACGTCACGGGTGGGCAGCGAGGCGCGCGGCCGGCCATCGGGTTCGCTCGCACCCGCCTTTCTCGCATCTAACAGCGGGAAAACCTGGGCGTTTGTGCTATTTGAAGTTGATAATAATCTTTATTCGCACAAAGTATGACCTTGGCCTACGTGCTGAGCTATAAGAAAGAAAAAAAATTGGCAGCAATGGGAATTTTGTTAAAACCGTTTTTGTAACTCGGTACTCTCAAGCCGCGGCTCGCTAGTTTCGTGATATCGCTAGTAAATCCGTTCTCGTTTTATTAAAAGATGGCTGGCGAAGAAAGGTCGAAAAGTCGCGCAATACATTTTTTACAAATTGCCAAAGCACCACGGAAAATGCTCGGAATGTGGGTACAACCTGAAGGAACGTGCCATTTTGTTTTAGATTTTCTTTAGGAAAGTTACTGTTGCAGGCGCCAGCACATGTAACCACTCTTATAGCATGAGTATGCTCCCTGGTGCTTAAGTAATTTAGCAAAAGATCTATAGACTATTTCTGAAAAGCGCTTCTGGTCGATGCCATTTTCAGCGTTCGTGCGCGTGGCGCGTACTTTGCTCGCCTTCCAAAGCGACGAACATGCGTGTGCTGGGCTGGGACCTAACACATGTACACTGTGATTCTCATAAACAATGAAATGTATAGAATGGAATTAACTGCATTCATGTAGATCAGATGGAAGGTTACTGGTCATGAAGATAGTGTTCAAATGACAATTAAAAGAGCTCCGCAACCCAAACATCAAGACGCAATGGAATGCGTATAGAATGCACAAATACACTGTTCATCGTCAAATAAAGAATATTTGCTTGAAGGTACAATAGTGCGTAAGGTACAGAAATACATAAAATCTTTTCATTCAAAATAATTAAGTTAACAAAAGTTACTAAAGAAAATGTGTACCCGTATTTTTTTTTTAACTTTTGGAGTAGAATGCAACGCGTTCGAACACCCATCCACGAGAGCCTAAAGGGAAGGGGGTAATTCTATATAAGATATTTTTAATTAAGTTTTGATTTAGCACAGTTTCCATCGGCTGTAAATTTGCATGCCTCCCCTCAACGACATTAATAATTTCATGGTTTAAAAAAAACTTTTCAGACCTATATAAAAAATTTTCCGCAATAGATCATCACTTCTTCTGCAGAGAATATTGCACGCCAACCATTTGACAAACCAGGCAAAGGCTCTATCGTATATTAATGAAGATCGACACCTGCTTCATAAACCTCTGCAATAGCAGACAGGAATAGCAATAGGTCGAAAGTCATGTCCAAATTCAGACTTGAACTTTGTTTAGACGTTTCACTTCTCGTCTTCAGCATATCGGCCGCGCGAGTGGAACTCCGAGAGTAGCCCGAGCTAGATTCAACGTCTGAAACAGACATAGTGTTTATAAAACATTAAAAAAAATCATTGAACCCATTGTGAATCACAAATATGACTGTCCAAAATGTCGACTATAGTGCTATATTGTGTACTAATTTTCTCGATATTATTAGCGCTCTTCTTTGGACGGATTTCGTGGTGGTCACAGCCGGCTTGAGTTTGCGCTTGCCGCTCTTGAAACTGTTTCAGCTGCTGAAGGATACTCAACTCGCAGCACGCGGCTATAAAGTATTCCGAGCATAAGTGAAAATGTTTCACGTGACACTAGTTCTCTCGGCACACAGCTCGCGCAGAAGCACCTTGACGTGGCCGGCCTCCATTGCTTCCGGGGAACGCTTTTTTCTTTTCCACCCATGAAAACAAGGGTAAAAAAGAAGCTTTTTCCCGGCACTGTTTCTACACTCTATCGCGGAGCACCAATTGCTATCCATACTGCAAAGGAACTTTCAACCTTGAAGCCGCGAAAAAACTAATCTCGATCGCTGGCGCCCGGAAAGCCACTTCGCGGCTGCCCGAGTCGCTCGTCCGCCTGCCCACCCGTGACGTACGGGGGTAGGGAAAGTAGGGATTTTTCAGTGTTGCCAGTAGAGAGTCACCTCCTGGAAACCTCGCGGCCGGCGTAATTTGAAAATTCAATAACTTCACGAAAAAATTTTATTTTTATACAATATTTTGGTTATCAGTTGAGAAAGGGTTTTTGATGCGGTCTGCAAATTTCCAGCCAAATCGAAGCCTACCGAAAAATCGGCGGAGTTCCCCTTTAAAGGGATACTACAACGAAATTTCGGCGCTCATTTTTTGGTCTATATGTGTTCAAAAGAGCAGTATCACATGGAACATACCAATATCTTGTTGAAAAAAGTCTCGAAAAGGAATTTTAAAATGAATTAAACGATTAGCAAAGAGCACCTGGTGGATGTCGCTAACGCCTTGTTTGTAATGCTCGTCTAGGAACCCTGACAGCTAGTGACGGAGGTTGTCTCGCCTCCGGCCACGACGAGAGAAGGGGGAAGGAGGAACACCCCTCTTCCCGAGAATCCCTTTTTTTGTGTCGCAGAAGTCGCTATTGTCCCCCTACAAGATTGTAGAATATTAACCCGTCACTCAAAATTCGTACAAAAGCAGCCGCTTCGGTAGGCTGGAACGACTAGGCCATCCTCTCGACGTCTGCCTCGCCGTAGCTTTGCTCGTCTTGAGACAACCAACGTCACGATCGCGTTGGATGTCACGTGGTCTCCGCTGGGCCTTCTCCGAGCGCTTGCCAGAGTGGGCCGTTTATAACGAAAAATACAGCCACCAGGATCAAAATACAAAGGTGCGATTGTCATTTACGGATATTGTGGATCATATTCAACCTATTTTTTAGCACGACGGGAATATTTCAAATTTCGTTGAAGTATCCCTTTAAGGGGGCACACCGCCTAGGAGGGTCAACTTTTGAACCCTTGGCTTAAAATTAATTAAATTTACAGGGTAGGCTGGTGGTCACGCTAGAGGGTGCATAACGAGATTTCAGGTCTGTCGGGTAAGTGAGAAGGAAATTAAAACAGCTTCTATCAGCAACACGTCCACATTGTTTAGTAAACCTATCGTCAGAAAACTATCACAATATTCAAGATTTGTATTCGCTAGATATGTAGCAGAATGCCTATGGGGTGCGGCTATGAAAAGGTTTTTTGTAAGAAGTCAGTTATTTCTATAAATTTTCTTTTCTGCGAAAATTGGTGAACTTTCTGGTCTTCTGTGTCTTCGACAAAATGTCAACATTTTTTATAAAAGACATCTGTAAAGTGACAAAAGCATTTCATAGCCGCACTCCTTATTAAATTTCAGTCAGGGAAAGTGAAGAACGAGCCTTACCTGTATTGGCATTATCAAACGATAGGCTAACTAAAATGGAATTTATACCAAAAAGTGGAACGGAGAAAAATGCGTTCAAAGTGCTCCAAGCCTACCTTTTCTTTAGCTTCAATGGACAGAAAATAATTTATTAAAAATTAACTATGCAGTCTATACTAATGAAACTTTCTGTGAATACTCTCTAGATGTTGTTAGATGTATTTATGTAATTTTTCAAAATCAACTTTTTTTGCAGAAGTTTTTTTTTCTGGGTAGTGTCTCCCCTTAAGCTTAATCGAAGTATGCCAAAAGGGAATGTCAAATTGTAAAGTTGTGCAGTAGATAAAGCAGTCTCACGATGATATGCGGCAGCCTAATAAAATGTTAGAGAGCGTACGACTGATAAAGCACAGAGTTGTTAGATGAGGCCCCAAAACAAGTACATGTAAAACCAAATTTAACTTTAGCCTCCAGAGACAGTATTCTGCGAAGTTTCCAGCTCGTACAAGCCAATGTCCAAATATCATTTAAATTAGAAATACATTCTCTGTTTTTTGCGCTATTTATGTGTAAATAGAAACACCATTGCACGCATCTCTATTAAAAGAAATACGGTCAAAAAGCAAAAATCCTAAACAATCAGGAGCCCGACGTTTCTAAACCAATTTGTGGTATTTTTTTTATCAGAGGTGATTATTTGCACGTGGAACAGCAGCTTCTTTTCCATCTACGGGTTGTCATTCGCTGCACTCACTTTTTCTTCTTCAAGTCCGTTGACATACGCTGATCGTTAAGTGCCTGACAACCTATTTAGCCCGAACTATAGAAATGTCGGGTTCCTAACTGTTTAGGACTTGGTTGCTGAAGGTCTGTATTTCTCAATTTTTTGACCGAACCAGACGGAGTACCGTCAAACGTGTTTACGTTTAAAAGATTCATCTCTCTATATTTATTTTCGCAGTAAGGCGTCGTGCATGGGATTATTGGAAAAAAGAGCATTAATTACATCTCTCTCTGCACATTTGGTGTATTTGCCTTCAGATCTATAATGGGAAACACACAGTCCTTTTGTGGCATGCACCGCGACCCGGTGTTTCACTATGCGAAACAGCGAACAAAACAGCACGTTTCCGCAGACTCAACTATTTTCGAGTATCGTCCTCCCGTGTCGGTCTCAAGCGGTTAGGTGAACTTCATATAGTGAAAGTTAGTGCTGACAATAACAAAATGTTTTATTACTGCCTGAAGACTTGACAACATAAATAAAGGGCCGATCACCCTAAATATATACACAACTAAGCTTGCACCCCCAAATTATCTGAAATATGCTCTGCAATACTTTTCCCGCGTTTCTATCCTCGATAAGCACGTCTATAAGTGATTTGGGAGAATCTTAAACAATTTTTAAGCTGTTTTAAATAACATAGCTCAATATTTCTATAAAAGGAAGACTGAACGGGTATGTCCTAAAACTTTCCTCACATTTTGAAAATACTATTGCTTTTAGCTCAGTTGCATCGTCATCATACAAATTGGGAATCGTATTTTGTAAACTAGATTTCAGAATGTTTATAACGAGGACATCGCCATTTGATGAATTTGTGCTCTGTAATTAATTCCTAACTTTAAGAGCACAACAGGATTCGACTTTAAATACTGCGGCGCAAAGTTGTACCAAGAACAGGTATTTTAGGCGACATACCAAACTGATAACCTTTCGATTTAGGTAAAAGTTATGCGACTGAAGAAAAAAAAATGTTGAGTCATATATGTTAATCTAGCTTTCCTTTTACTGTTTCATCGTAACTAAATAACGCAATTTATTTTCGGCACTTGAAAATAAAAGTAGATTCTACGAATGATAAAAAGTTAGATAGTTACTCGTTTTACTGTTGTAATAGTGCCTATCGCCCCACCAAAAAAAAAACGAAAAAAAAAACGCGGGAAATATATTTTAATTTTTTGGTTCAAACCGGTTCGAACCATTATGTTTGCTCCCCGGAGCTGAACCGGAACAAAACCTATAAAAAATTCGGTTCGACACTCTGTTTTAGAGACAGGGTCTTTCATCCACCTTAGAGGTGACAAAATATTGTATTCGTTTAAAACAAATCAGCGCTGTTACATGTGAGTTCGTGTTGCTTTTTCATACACAAATAATTCTCATATGAAGTAATGAAGTGCGTGCTATTTATTGGGTTTTGGACGTTTAGATGATTACTTTCTTTAGGATTATTTCCACCACAAGAATTACAAAATTAATGAAAGCTCTACAAAATATCGACATGTGTTAGAAGTTTAGAAAATATTCACAAGACGTATAAATTAAGAAAGGCGCTCTTCTCACTACAAAAACAAACAAAAAATGGAATCTGAGTCAGACGATAAAAGTGCATGTGTGTGTGTGCGCCTGTGTCCGAAGTAGCACACTTCCTCGGTCCAGGCTTGGAGCCAAGCCGCGTTTACATGAATGCGACTTTGTCGCATCGAATCCAGTTGTCGCATTCGATGCGGTCATGTAAACGGCATAATGCGCTAGAGAAGCACATCGAATTCAAGTCGCCAGACAGAGGTGGATTGAGATGGCGAGTGCGCATTCGTTCAGCCCATGTAAACGGAGGTCGCATCGCATTTCGGAACGGGGAGGATTATGGGAAGGCGCTCGCTGCAGGAGCGAGTGAACAGCTGAGAACATGGCGGCGGCCAACTTCGTCGGCGGCGGCGGAGAGCGGTTCCGTGTGGTCGCCCGCAGTTCCTCCCGAGAAGAAACGCGAGCTTTCGTTGACAAACTAAATGAGCGAAATATCACTGAGCTGCTCGGAGAGGGCGGCCCCCGTCCAAGCCTAGCGAAATACGACTTGCGTGTCCAAGGGAGTGCCTAGAGGTTTCGGCGCAAGCACAAACGACGCCGAGAGCTCCGAGCACTGCATGGTAGCGCAGAACGAGCAGCTCCTACCTCGGTGCCGTCCCTGTCAACGCCAGAGCCTTTCGGCCTCGGGGTCCGGTCGTGATTGGCAAGGTATGGCGAGACGAAGCGCGGTGGCGTCCTCAGAGCGGTTCCGACGATCTCGCTCGCCAGGCCGTGCGCACGCACGTCGCCCTCTGATCCAGAGAGGCCCAGCGGCCCGACCTGGAGCCCAAGACGTTTGGGTTTCGATGTTTCTTCCGTCTCGTAACTCCTTGCACAGCATCGAAGACTGCGGGCACGATATTTATTTCAAGCTCGCCGAAAGCGTCGACGCCTTCACGAACCTCACGTGCGATGCACCGGAAAACGTGGTCACGTGATGCGGCCGGTGCCGGAAACGCAGCTTTAACTTTGAGCTTTGACACGGCGTGGCGCCACCTTCGCGCAGGGCTTGGTGCGCATTCATGTAAACGCTGCCGCGTCGGCTTTTCGAGGACGATTGGAGTCGATGCGCTGAAGTCGTATTCATGTAAACGAGGCTCCAGACTGGCGCCAGCTAGAGTCGACTTGGCTCAAGCCTGGCACAAGCTTGCGCCAAACTGGCCCAAATATGAGACGGGGAAGAGTGCTGCTAGGGGTAGGCGTGCATGCGTGCGTGTGTGTGTGTGTGTGTGTGTGTGTGTGTGTGTGTGTGTGTGTGTGTGTGTGTGTGTGTGTGTGTTGTGTGTGTGTGTGTGTGTGTGTGTGTGTGTGTGTGTGTGTGTGTGTGTGTGTGTGTGTGTGTGTGTGTGTGTGTGTGTGTGTGTTGTGTGTGTGTGTGTGGGTGTGTGTGTGTGTGTGTGTGTGTGTGTGTGTGTGTGTGTGGGTGTGTGTGTGTGCTTATGTGTGTGTTTGTGTGTTTGTGTGTGCGTGTGTGTGTGTTTGTGTGTGTGTGTGGGTGTGTGTGTGTGTGTGTGTGTGTGTGTGTGTGTGTGTGTGTGTGTGTGCGTGTGTGGTAACACGTGACGCGTAGGACTGTATATTACGTCCAGTGTTTATGTTCATCTTGATAACGATGTGAGCTTTTTATGTGCTACCTACAACAAAACAGTATAATACCTTTCTATAGAGACACGTATTGTTAAATTGCGCTATTTCTGTGATTGTGACGCTTATTGGGGGCCTATATTAGCGCAATGTGCTTAAATATTAATACAATTAAGGTATTTGATTTCATAGTTTTTCAAGCTCTAATATATTTTGTTACTTATAATTTAATTTAAAACGCGTGAACAACTGTGAGAATCAATAGTGGGCGAATTATCATCACCGGTGTAACATGCAGCATTTTTAATTAACATGTTATAAAATGCAAATATTCTGAAATCATTGAAAACATCCTAGCTAGTATGAGGACTACATGTAAAATGAGATTATTGTGGGCAAAGCATGTGATGATCTCAATGTCAATACTTGTGACAATCGGCAAAACTTCATATACACCGCCAGTCCATCCAAACCAAATGCCGCAAAATGCAAAAAAAAACACGTTTTTTGCTGTTTTTTGTTAATAACAAAACTTCCGAAACATTTAGGTTATTTTATTTTTATTCGCCGTTGTTTTGCAAATAGCAGCCTCTCCAGTTCGAAGGAACGCCAATACCCGCTTGCACGTCTGCTTACTGCAGCACATTTTGTTGGCATTATAGAAACCGGTCACACAGTAGTGAGTTTTAGTATTGCGTATATCAGCGAACACAGAGCACTATCTGTATGCGTTAGCGTTGCGTGTTCCACGCTGCAATGCGCGGAGTCAAACATTTTGGTTTTGGATTGGCGCATGGCGCCGACGCGCAGCGTGGAGCACGCAACTCCAACGCAAGCGCACAGCCCTTCCGTTTCATCCTATACGCCATACTACAAATTTCTTGTTAAGTACAATATCATACCGTCTGCAGCACTACATTGGGACAGTGAAGAGTTTTGTTTGCATTCAGAAATGATTGTTCGCGAGCCATAATTGTTAGCAGTTCCGCCGTGTCCCTTCAGCAGGAGAACGGGGGACCCTGCGCTTCACGTTTCCGCCTCGAGAGGGCGAGCAACGAGCTGGAGACACGACTAGAGGAGGTCGTGCTAATAACTCCACCTCAACACCATCCGACACTCCCGCATGCCAACGTAGCTCTTTCGGATCTTGTGTTACCACAAATTATGGGCCAACTATTCAACCGACTGGCTGAGAAAAGCGCTGCTGACTTCGACTATATACTGGGGGTCATTGATTGCCGCGTACTTGGTTGCCTCAGCGAATTCATGACAACGATGGACCGCATTATTACCGAAGTCAGACGTCATCCCAACGAGGGTCTTACGTTCACCGAATGGAGGCTACAAGTCGAGGGATGCTTCCAAGCTGAGTCACGAATGAGTAGTCCTAGTGACGGCTGGAACTACCCAACGCCATTTGATCCTGCAGCCTTAACAAACCAGAGAGAGCGTGTTCCGAACAGCCAAAACTGCCACTTTTGACGGAACCTCCTCCTGTCGGACGTTCGTAATCCAGTTTGAAGTCATTGCTGAACAACATTGGCCGGATACGATTACTTAAGTTCAAGTGTTTGTAAATCAACTGCGAGGAAGGGCTACAATTATCTCGAAAGTATGTCATATACAGGCATCAAGTGATCGTTAAAGCACTGTTGGCTGGTTTCGGCAATACACATCATCTGCAATTTTATCAGATTTCTTTACATCAATACTGGTAAGGAACCCACACACACTCAAAGAGCTTGCGAACAAAATAGAGCGGTTATATATACTATATATAAAAAAATCGCTTTCAGCTTGTCTTGAAACAACGGGGAATCAGACTGCTACCTTCATCGACGGAATTGCCGAAGCCGATAATCAGTGCCATATTCGACTTTCCATTCACAAAACATTACAGTCGGCATTGGAACAAATAATGAAACTGGAGACAGTCAATCATGAACAACCATTTATCCCGATCACCAAGTGTGAGCGGCATTTGTTGTGGCTCCGTTGGACATTTTGCTAGGGCCTTTCCAAATAGCATTGTGCAGACCAAAACTCGTTCCTCAGTAAATTGGAGTGAACAACGCAGAAATAGCGAGACTCGATTGCGTTCACTTTGCGTTCAACTTAATGAGATTGTTCACATTATCAGCGCTCTTGTAGACACCGCGCAACAGTGAGCGTCATTCATGCTGATTTTCTCTCAGTTAGTTGTACGGCAACTGGCATATCACATGAAACCGTTCATCTAAGCTATGCTGATGGTTCAGTACTTAGAAAAGAAGGACATTTTATGCTGACTGTTGTAACCCTAGGAACCTTCGTGAACCAGCCGTTCGCAATTTTCAGTAATCTTTAATGGCCTGTGATCCTTGGTTGTGACTGGCGCTCAAAATAAAACTTTACGTAACATTTGAGCGCGATGAAGAAGGCAGAAGTTAACCTTTATGGAAAAGCTCAGTGAGCCAATAGAGACATTTCCCATCCAAGAGAGCGGCCAGAACAATAAGACAATCACATTGTGCAAAAGCTTTTTTTATGAAACTTGCTTTGCTGTGCGATAACCTGAAAAATACTGCAAGGAATGAGCGTGCACATTACCGTCAAGTAGTCAGGCTGCGATTCCGTGAGTGAATATTAATGAACTTTGAAACTAAAACGCCTCTCTCAAAGTTCATTCGTCATCGTCTTGCACTATGATGCCATTCTGCCTAGACTCCACGCTGAGAGAAGTACAGCCGTGATTTCGAATGTGAACTTTTTTGCAGTCACTCTAGTGGTAAACCTACTGCACTCATGTCCGGGAAGCCAACTTGCTGTGCCTCGAAGCCATGGTTTATTCTGCCTGCGGAAACTTTAAGCTCCCAATATTTAACTTGACAGATGATGAGCGGCAGTTGAAATTTGGCAATATATTTTTATTTCAACGTGTGCTCAATTAAAATAATATTTATTGACTATTGCGGCATCATTTTTGTAACATCCCTAAAAATATAACACGGGGGCAAAGTTATTTTGGTCAAATTTTATTTCCTTCGAAATCTTTCGGTAAACCAGAAACTAATAAGAAACCGACAGTATATTGCCGCATCATCCCAAGATATAGGGTCACTTTCGCTTACTCGTCACACCACCGACAATGCTCATCACCCACCGGTGCGTCAACCAACCCATGATTTAGGAAGCAGAGGGGGCAGAGGGGGTCAAAGTGCATGTGTACGTTATATTACTACTGATGCTTCGCGTATTGAATCCGGTCAAAAACGTTTCATTGGAATTATTTGTGATAGGTATTTTTATAGTTGTTATTATGACTACGAATACATGCTGAAAAGTCCGCGGCTTTGAAGTTTATCAACTCGGAGACTTTCTTGTGACACGTTGTTTCTACAGGAAATAATCTACGGACACTTTGACGCTGACTTGTTACGCTGTGTTAATTTTCACGTAACAGCTGGGCGGTGCAGAAGTCCTTTATTTTATCCTTCTTAACAAGAAAAAAGAAATGTCACCAGTAATTCGCATGCAAATATTAATTAACGATTTAGCGGCACCAAATTTAAATATTTTTGGTGGATTAGTTTTTTTCAAGCATGAACTGGACCACATGTTGTATACTGTTTAAAACTGCATTGTTATGATGTCCACTTTTTTTTCCAATGTGCGTATGTGCATGAAAACTGTAAGGTTGTTCTGGAACACGTTACGAATAAAGGATTATTATTAAAGGAGTGTTATTATAGGGGGCATTCACCGGACGCCATATTTGAGAAGAGTTTTAAAGCGCATGCTTCAGGACGAGCTCTTATTATTGGACTGTTAAGATCGGCAAGCTTGACGGTGCGGATTGCAGGACTGCGCTCAGCAGCCCTGCACACAGCAATGCCCTCCAGTGCATTACTTCCTATACACCGGTCACTGCGGGCTTGACGTCACGGAGCTGCGGCGGCGCTGCGATCGCGCCGGAGCCGGGGGGGTGTGGCAGGGTGTGGGCAAAAGGGCGCACGTTTCGCATGGGCGTCATAGCATTTCAGCATGCCGCGAAGCTGTGTTGGCTGTTAATTGCACCGAAATGTACAAGAAAAAGTAGCGGAGTGAGTTTCCACAAGTTCCCGGCAGACTCTGAAAGGCATAAAGGTGGATAATATCCGTGGATCGAAAAGAATCGTCGCCTCGCGCGAACGACCGTTTGTGCGGCAAACACTTTCTTGAAAGCAAGTGCGGCTTCCCGTTTCAATCTCGTCCGAGGCTTGCTTATGTGCAGGGAAACCGTCGTCTGATCGAGACCACCGGATTTGTTCCCACGTGTGTTCCGCACAAAGCATCGGCCAAGCGCTCTGCCGGAGGCTCACTACGCCCGTGCCGCCCAGCAGAAGGGATCGGCGACAGGACGGCAGTGTTGTGGGCGCTACCGGAGCAAAGTAACGCAAAGTGCGTTACTCGTTACTTGAAAATAAAAGCAACGCGTTACCGAGCTGCCGCTGCCTAAAAATAAAGGAACCCGTTACCGCTACCGATAAAAAGTAACGCACGTTACTTCTGCGTTACATTTTTTTAAATTAAGATTTAGCACATTTTACGGTTTTGACGATACATGTCATATTTCAAGAAACATTATGTTCATGCAGAAACTGAATATAATTACTTTATCTCGTTTTACGGTTTCACCTAAATACTCACGAGAAAAAACGTCAAGAAAGAACATGGCTTGACGCCTAAAACACGGAAAAAATTTAAGTGTAATTTCTTTAAGACTTAAGAAGGAGTAACGAGTAACGTAACTACGTTCACTGGAAGTAGTAACGCAAGTATCGTTACCCGTTACTGTGTCGAAAACGTAACGAGTAGGTTACTACGTTATTGAAAAAGTGACGCGTTACCGGCAACGCCGTTACTTGTAACGTGTTACCGCCAAGACTGCAGAAAGGACAAAGCGTTACTGCTGTCATGCCTTGTGGTCATGAGGGTAGGAAAAATATCATACCTTGACTCTGAAGACGCTGTGTGTATTTAATCAATTAATGAATACACACACTTCCGCAGACCCACAGAACTGCTGATCCCGCCGGCAGTGCGGAAACCGACTCGAAGTAATCGTAGGCCTCAAGAGACTTGTACGCCTGCACCGTGTCGGCCGTGAACTGGCTTGGCGAAAAAACTAAATAAACGACGACATGGGCCGTCGACTTCGGTGGCATCAACTTTACGTCGGAAGTCCAGCAGGCCTTGTTTACGGCATACGGATCGTCGAAGGCAACGCCGTCACCGCACAGTTTGTTTCGATACCGCTGCCGTTCAGGCTCGGGCAGCGAGCTCAAATAGTCAGGCATAGGATACGACATACGTTCTCAGGAAATACGACGCACAAATAAAGATACAAGCGTCCCTACAACGAAAATAACGAGCGCACGCCATAGAACGCAATGGCGAAAACACGGAGAACCGGGCTCACTCTTGCCCACATAGCTTACCGCGCATGCGCGGCCTTGCGGCGTGTTGGTAAACAAGTCGCTCCGCGTGTCGGTCTCATACAACTTCTCCACAAGGGCGCAGCCATCTTGAATGTCGTCACTTCTGGTATGCGTGCAAACGCCGTTTTTATCTTTCCACGCCGCTGACATGTGTTCATGAAAAATGCGTGGTTGTCATAGATTATTATTTTGTCTCAAGTATATTTTCTTGCGTATTCCAGGATGAAATGTTCGATTAATTTTTCGTCCTGCATACCAGATGCGGAACTCACGTGACTGGAAACGAAGGGAAACGAAAAACATCTTTACACGTTTGGAAGACCGGCTTCACGGCGCCGCCATCTCACTTAGTTGGGATGCCCTTGGTCGCAGCCATAATCCGGTAACGACGCCTTAGCAAGGCTTCATAATCGGATTATGACGCGTCCAAACCCACCCCAACTGAGCAAGATGGCGGCGCCCTGAGACCGGATTTGCAAACGTGCATAGGGTCGGCTAAATTTCGGAGTAGGCGGGGGAGGGGGGGAGGGAGGGGGGAGGGGTTGCTGAAACCTCATAAGCCTTCCCCCTGGATACGCCACGGCTGCATGTACGCAGGGCAATTGCAGGTAAAAAATGTGCATTTCGCAAAAACCCTGCGAAAATCACACTCCTGACTAGCAAGTGTAGCTTTCGCGCCTTGCGTGCGCGGAAAGCTGCTCAGCTCTCATGTTAGCTGTCCTGTCAGGTGACGTGTTGTGCGGTGAAGATGCGCTAGGAAACAATTCCAGTTTGCGGCGCGGGAGATCTAAATTCAATATTTCTTTTCTCGCTTAAAAGAAATGTTTTTTGATTAATTTTTGAGAAAGAAAAGCCAATAGACTCTACTTCAAAATCGTTATTTTTCGTATTTTTACTTGGACCACCTCGGGGTAGAATAAACGGCTCATTAGACAGAAAAATCAGACTTTTTCACAAATTTAGAAATATTTTTGTGTTAAGTATTTCGTTTTACAGCTTCCAACATTTTAATATGTTATTACAGTGCTTCGAATAGAAAAAAGTTATATTTGTAAGGCGCAAAGCGATATTTGAACTAAAAAAGTTGAGAAGTGTCCTAATTTTTGTGCATGTGTTATTATGTTTTGAAAATATTTTAACAATAAAACTTTCATAATCATCACTACATAGCAAGTTCAACGCCGTTCAAATTACATAAAACAAATTGTGAGGCTTTTCGAAGACAATCAGATTTTTACAAAATTATTGAAAAAAGCCTAGTTCTATGCCCATTTTAAGAATTCAAACGACGTTCACGCCATTAAAATAATTTTTTTTCGGCGAAAATGATTTAGAGACAGGTTGAGAACGTTGGGGTAAGAAGCCATACATTTTCTTTTTAAAGATAATAAATGTTTACAAATTTCTGTTATACGAAACTGGAGCGCAGGTCTTGAGGTATTTTGATTTAGCGAAATACCGTGCTAAATAAATTCAGGAAGAAATATTAATATGTACAAATATAAACCTCGTACTGCTGTGTACATAATATAACGTCCTGACGTCCACGCGCGCTCTAGTCCCCTCCTCTCCTTCAATTTCACGCTGTATAATCTATGTGGCAGATAAAGAGGGCCATTGGATCAAACATGAGACAGTGTTAGTAGACAATACAATGCCTTAGAGTTAGCTGAAGAAACAAAAGCATAAGCTCTACGTAGATATAGCATTGCTGGTTAAAGATTGCCGTAAGGGAAGCCATTAACTATTTTTCAGCAAAGCATATAGAAATTTATAGATGGCTAAAGAAACGAGATGAAAAGCAATAGACCGCTATATCATGCCAGCTAGAAAGAACCACAAGGTAAACAATAGAAGGCCTTTTAGCAGATCATAAAAATAGCTATAGATGGATACGCAAATAAAATAATAATTTATAGGCATCTCTAGGATGCAGCCTAAAGAGACCCATAACGTCAGACATAGTAATCTCAATAGCAGTCCATACAAACGGGTATAGGTGACTAAAGTAACCAAGACAAATGTTATATGCGGCTTTAGCATGGCTATAGGACGCCTGACTAGAGAGATCCATAGAGTAAGTCATAGAAACCTCCAATGCAGACCACACAAGAAGGTAAGCACCAACTCAATTTTGTTACGTCACGCCGCGGTGTTGGCCTTGGGGCGCATTTCCAATTTGACGATGTGGACTAAAGTCGCCTTGCGGGACGGCCATTTGTCTGTGATTTTGAAAGAAACAAAACTAAAACATACTTTTCTGTCAAAACACCGCGACTGGGACAGTGACCAAAGAGCCACAAAGGTGTGAAGATTAGTTTTCAAGACTTTTCTGCGTGTACGGTTCGTCCGATAACGTGGATAAATGCAGAGAAAAATAAAAACGAGGCACGGTCGAACCACGATTCATTGTGAGAGAAGAGCCTCGGTTTGAACTCAAGGATACTTGTGGTCGTTCAATTTATTTTGTTCCAACATGAACCTGGGAAAACCGTCAAGCTATCTGGACCACGGTCAGTGCTTCTTCACGTTCAAGCGGCTCTCTGATCATTTGCACTGTCGTCTGCTCTTTTAAACTCTACCTGCTTGTTAACTGTCGTCCGTTCGTTCAAACAGTAGTGGCCTATAGACCAAACGTTGACCCAGTAATTGTGATAAGAGTAAGTGAAGGCCATCAGAAGTCTTTTAGGTGTGAAGTTTGTTTTGGTGTAAGTAGGCTCCGTGTAAACAGTAGATACACGAATATTTCGTTCATTGTTACCAGTGGCCATCACCGATTTGCTATGTCAGATTCACTTGGTCCAATTCTGCTTGCAAGTTTTAGTATCGACGTCGAGCACCGCAGCTGCCGTCCTGGCTTTCGGAGTCCGAGCGACGTCGCGACTGAAAATATCGAGCAGCCTCTCATCATGTGAATCAGGCTTTAGAGTATATTGTGCGGCGTTCACTCGGAATGAATCGCCGACCGTGATGTTATTTACGCTAAGTTTTGCGGTGTAACAAGCATTGTTGATTTCGCTCAGGTTAATAGAGTAGTAAAATATTGCTAGGAAGACATAGTATCAACAGTTCCATCCCGAAAACGAGAACGGGGTCACACACCGACGCCGGACATCAGATTCCTATGGTTCGTCAATGCGGGACGGCGCGCATCTTGCTCATACCCCATCGCGCATGCACAACGCCGGTGGTGTGTCGCTAGGGGTTCACCGGTTTACTTGTGCACATGAGTTGGTATATTGATTGCTAAAAAACGATGGGAAAAGCCAATAGGCAGCTATGGCACGATGGCTATACAAGCACATAAAGTAAGCCATCGCAATCTATATAGCAGATCACAAAATATGCTATAGATGGCTAAAAACGCAGAAGTAAAAATTATAGGCAGCTATAGCACATTGGCAGAAGAGTCCCATAAAGTAAGCCATAAGAATCTCTAGCGTAAACCATACAAGGAGGTATACATGAATAAAGAAACCATCGGAAACCTAAAGGCAGCTACAGCAGTCTGTCTAAAGAGACCCACAAGGAAAGCATAGAAATCTCTCTAGTGCATCTTACAAGGGGGTATAGATGGCTAAATAGAGCACAGGAAAAACTGTAGGCAGCTGCTATTGTACCCTGGCTAATAGGACCCATAAAGTAAGCCGTTGAAACCTTTATGGTAGAGCATACAAAATATTAAAGACGACTAATAATAATAATAATAATAAAGTTTATTTCCCATTCAATACAGGAATGGAGGAAACAGGGAAAAAAGCTGTTTAACAGCTTGACGGAGTCCCCTGCTCCCTTACAGTTCCACATGACATAATAGAACGAAAGGAAGAGCTTTACGCAGTTATAGCACGCAGTTTAAAGGGAACTCTAGGAATAAGCAGCATATAAATCTCTGATAGCAGACCACAGGAGCTATAGATGGCTAAAGGAACCGCAGTAAAAACCATAGGCAGGTATAACACGCTGGCTGAAGAGAGTCACAATGTAATCAATAGAAATATCTAGAACATATAATAACAGGACACATAGATGGCTATAGAAACCATAAAATATTTCATAACGGCTATAGCACGCTGTCTAAAAGGACGTATATAGTAA
>JAZHYW010022497.1:0-12051 GCA_037355805.1 Ixodes ricinus
ACATGTACACGTTACCCAAAAAGTAGCTTAAATACCGTTACTCGTTACTCGCTCAAAAAGCCAACTAAGTACGTTACTCGTTACTGGTTCTCAAAAGGAGCAGCGTGAGTTACCTCAAAAGTAACGAGTTACTTTTCACGTTACTTTGAACACCAAATACATAGCTGTTTTTGTTTCGCGGCTTATAGTTTTGTTTTTAGTAGTCGTTGCCGTAGCGGCAGCTGCCGTGAAGTTTTCATCGGTTATGTTTCCCCACTTCGCCGAAAAATACATTTCCGGTGACGGCAGGCGTTGTTCTACTGACGCTCAGAAGGAACGTCAGTGTTGTGCTTCCAGAAGAGCTGGTGAATCTTCGAACTGCCGCTTTCGGCCGAGAGATAGCGGGTAATATGTTATGTGCCTTCCGTGTTTGCAACTTCTGGGTTTACATTCGGTCCCCAGACGTCCAGCGTCTCCAGCGCCACGACCCGCCGAGAAGGCCTATCTTCCCCTGCGTCGCCGGGAAGTGCGGCAGCACCTGGAGGTGGCGTTGCCGAAGACGACCGAGCAAAGCACGAACGCAACGGAGCGCTCCCCCGCCAGCCCCGGACGCCCGCAACTAACGACGATCCTGCGACGGTATCCAACAACTAAACGTCGTCATCGGACTCGATAGCATCTGCACTTGTGGACACCGGAGCAGACTTCTCAATCATGAGGTGAGAATGCCGCCGCCTCCCTAAAGTCATGACGCAGTGGGATGGACCTCAAGCCTGAACCGCCGGAAGGTTGCCTGTTATGCCAGTCAGGAAGTGCTGCTGCTTTCGCGTCAGATTCACGCTCAGGACGTGCCTGAAGTTCGTCGTTCACCAGACTGTGCGGGGACATTCCCATTCGCCCCGGACTGGACTTTCTCCGCAGTATAGCGCCATCATCAACCTCAGGTTTCAGCGCCGGTTGACACTTTACGAAAGCCTGTTTCTACCGGAGGGGCAAGCGACATCATCACGCGGTCGAGGTTCTCGCAGCCGTGAACACCGCCGCGGTCGAGTGTTTTTGTGCCGTCGGAAGTCCTTGAAGCTTGCTGCGGCGAAGTTCTGCTGATGGAAGCCTCCAGATGCTTCAGGAAGAGGAACAGAGCGTCTGGAAAGTGGCTGAACTTCAGGATGGCCGCCGTGGTCCACTCGTGACGAACTTCAGTATGAAGCGCAGCACCTCACGGGTGCAGCCGTCGGCCACGTCGAGAACTCCGAAACTCCCGCCAAAATCGCCACCATTGCTGACGAAAGGTCTTCACTGCCTCCAGCAAGACGCCGGTACGTCGCGGCGCAGCTCGACATCGACTCTAAGCTTCCGGGTTCAGACGGCGGCGCTGATCATCCTGTAGGTACACCAACTGCTTTGCGACATCGTCAGAAAGGTACGCAAACCGCCGTGCGAAGCACCGCATCGTGCACGAGACGACATGACCTGTGCATCGATCGCCGTACAGAGTCCATGCGCAAAGAAAGGAGGTAATCAGGAGCAAGTTCAAGAGATGCTGAACGACGATATGATCCAGCCTTCAAGCAGTCCGTCGGGCATCTCCAGTCGTACTGGTTAAGAAGAAGGACGGAATGCTTGAGTTCTGTAGACTACCGGCAGCTGAACGCGGTAACGAAGAAAGATGTCTACCCGCTCATCCGCATCGACGACATAACGCTGGAGCTGGCTGCGCCATCGCATCGATGCTTTTCATCGATGTGGATCTGAAAGAGGCGAGCTACTGGCAAATCAGCGAAGTCGACGAACAGGACCGAAGAAGGCAGCTTTCGTCACGCCGGATGGCCTGTACGAGGTTCAAGGTGATGCCTTTCGGCCTGTCACGGCGCCAGCGGCTTTCCAGCGTGTCGCTGGACACCATGCTACAGCAGGACGGAGAGTGGCGGAAGCTGGTCTCCTGTACCTCGACGACGTCGTGAGTGGTGTTTTCAGCGACACGACGAGCACTTGCGATCGACTCCCGGGCTGTTCTACAAGCCATACGAACCGCCGGACTCACGCCTCGACCGCGTCAAAGTGTCCTTCGCTTGCGACGGGCTGAAGTTCCCAGGTCACGTGGTTAATGTGACAGGCGTTTCGCCCGGACCCAGAAAGACTCGCGCTGTCGCCCGCGATTTCCAGCGCCGACAGACAAGAAGGCCGTACGGAGGTTCCTTGGACTATGTGCCTACCTACCAACGCTTCGTTCGGGATTTCTGCGGAAGTTCCTGCTGCCGTTCCGAAACCTACGAAGGACGCCGAGAGAGTTCGAATGGACCGAAGAAGACCAGCATGCAGGCCATTCGACGGGGTTGAAGCGGCCGACTCCGAGACTCCCTCGTGCTCTTGGACTGTTTTTTGATCCAGGATGCGGAAACCGAGATCACACCGGACGCAAGTAACTTGAAACTTGGCGCGTGCACTGGTTCCGCTACAAGAAGGCTACCAGGCGAGTCATCGCCTGCGCCGAGTCGGACACACGTCCAAGACGGAAAGGACAAATTCTCCACGACTGAGAAGAATGCCTTGCGGTCATCCTGGGCAATCACGAGGTTTAATCCGTACTTGTGCGGAGGCCCGTTCCGCGTAGTCGCGGACCACCATTCGCTGCTGGCTTGCCAGCCTCAAGGATCCGTCAAGGACCTTGCCTCAAAGCTCTGATGGAGTCTTCGACTGCAAGGAGTTCCAACATGACTGTGGTCTACAAGTCGGGTCGCAAGCACAGCGACGCCCCTGACTTCTGTCTCGAGCAGCGCGTCCGAGACACCTTCGGCGGCAGCGACGACGATGAAGGCGAGTGCTTCCTAAGGAGCGCGGTGAACACCGACGACATGGCTCGTCCGTCGGCGAGACGATCCTGGGCTGCGCGCACCAATGAGACCACCTGGAAGGGCGCGGGAGATACCGCTTCACCTGCGTGTTTTCTCACAGGCCCTGTCGACCTTCGTCATGCGACAAGGTGTACTCTACAAGGAGAACTTCCAGGACAACAACTTGTCGTAGCTGCTTGTAATCCCGACCGACCTTCGAGAGGAGATCTTCCAAGCCTGCCATGACGACCCAACGTCCGGACACCTTGGTTACAGCCGGACACTGGCCCGTATTCGTGAAAAGTATTACTGGCCCAAGCTCCCTGACCATCCACCTATCACACGATCATGCCGAGTGCCAGCGACGCAAAGAAACCTCGATAAAGGCCGGCCAGGACTGCCTGCAGCAAATTGCTCCTCAACTGCACCCTTCCAGCAGATCGGGAATGGATCTCTTGGCTCTTTTCCGCCGTCGACGTCGGGGAACCGCACGGATCATCGTCGCCACCGATTATCTCACGCGGTACGCCCAGGAGCGGCCCTTCCTGCGGGGACTGCTGTGGAAGTTGCCAGAAGTTTTTCATCGAGTCCGCGCCGTCACTCCGGCACGGCGCTCCCAGAAATCACTGATCTCCAGATCGTCGGATCGCCATTCCTGGCCAGCCGAGCGCAGAAGTCAACTCCGTCTCGGCACACCAGCCATTCGTCGCTGCGGCGTGCCACCGCCAGACCAACGCGGGCTGACGGAGAGACTCAGCAAGACCATCATAGGCGACTGCGGTACTCCGTGGCCGTCGAGCGTCAGGCTACCAGGCGCATGGACGAAAGTGTTGTCGTACGTCACATTTGCCTGGCAACACGGCCGTGCAAGAGACCGCCAAGGGTGACACCCTTTCAACTGGTTCATGGCCGCAAAGCCAACGACGACGATGCTGGACGCGATGTTACCCCACGGGCTTGGCTGTCGCCGGAGGCGACGACGCCCAAGTAGTTGCCCGGCAGACTGAAGAAGTCCGTCAGCTCGCCAAACTCCGGATTAAAGACCCAGCAACGCGTACCGACACCTGGCCGTTACAACCTTCGCCGTCCTGGACGTCCAGCCCACACCAGCCCGGAGACTGAGGGTAATGGGTCTGCGACTCCCGTTCGTCGCCGTGGTCTCCAGCGAGAAACTCCTGAAACGGAATTTCAGACCTACCTCTAAAAAAGGGAGGAGAAATGGAGAAAAAACGATCGTATTTCCCACCCTGTCGCCAGCGGAAGGGGAAGAAATTTGCCCCGAATTCCTCCCTTTCACCGATCGAGAAGCAGCGCCTACAAGTGCTGCTCGTAAAAGGACGAAAAATTCCTCCTCTATGTTCCGTAGCGGCAACTGACGGTCGAACCACCCGCCGCGAACATGTTCAATGGCAGTGACGACAACACCCGGCTTGGTTGCCGTCACCTGCCGTCCCACCACTGCCCGCCGCGGTGGAAGCGGGCCTGGGTAGTGAAACAAAAAAGCGGGCGCGTAGCGGCGTGTGTCAGGAGAATCACGCCGTATACGCCCGCTTCGAGATCGCGCTTGTTCGTGGTGGATGAGAAGCGTTGCTGTGATAAACGCAGGTGACGATTTATCACTGGCATGGCAAGTACAACCACTTTGTCGCGTTACTTTAAGACAAGTCGACATAATGTACTATCCTTAACCAGCTCGCCTGCCAGAGCTTGCTTCAACTTCAATGACCGATAAAGCGCACGAAAAATAAATCGTCTTAGAGTTGTTTTGCGTGATTACGTAACTGTTAAATTGCTGCTCTATTTGAGTCGGTAATCTCTTTCTGCCTGGTTTCTACCCCTGCGCGAAACGCGCCTCGCGGAATAAAGCGTACGTACCATACAGCGAAGATAATCCGTGCGGCGTTTATTTCCAGTTCATGTCAAACAGAACATCATATTCCGTCGAAATGGAAAAAGAGCACTGCGTTTGCGACGAACAACTGCGTCCGACACGTTGTAGTCCGTCAACATCGAGGCCTGTATGGCTTGCAACCGTACCGTTTGAAAAACCATAGCCCCTTTAAAGATATGACACTGGAAGGCGATTCCGGCGAAGGACCGAAACGGCGCGGATTGAAGCAAGATCAGCTATACGTGGGAAGAGTCCACTTGGAAGAAGGTGATACAGACATTCCATTCTGGTTGGGGCGAAGTCGGGGATTGAGGGCGGTCCGCGGGTTTGAAGGAAGGGATGATTCTACAGCCGACGGTTCACCGCTGGTTTTTAGTTTTGCGCTGCGCTGCATCTCCTGCCATATCAAATAGCACTTTAAAAAAAAAAAAACGTCCATTTTTTTTATGCGGTTTCTTGTTTTATTTACGCGCAGTTCTCTCGTGTCATGAAACGAGCGCGGCTATGTGGTATTAGAAACCGGTAATATTGTTATTAAATAAATCCAATGAAATACTTGTGCAACTATGAAGCAGTTATTTTACAAAACTGAAATTAATTATACTGCTTTTTTGGTGCTACAATCAAACAACAACTGCTGCAATATTCAGCCCCGATGTACTGCACTTAAACACTGCATTGCCAACATGATTCATCAAACTTATGAAGAATATAATTATTTAATTTTAGTTAATTAACTAATGATCTACATTTGCTTTGTTCAGGGTGTTAATTAAAGAGATGGGGAACTATTCGGAGACATTTCAAAATAATGTATTAAAGTACGGTAATATTTACTCCACCTCTCCGTGTTTATGCGACAAAGGATAGCAGTCACCGGAAAAAGTCGGATTCAAAAATAAGGCTGCCATATACTCAGAAGTGCGAATTTGGCGTTTCATGAAAGTGTCACTGCGAACATGCGCTGTTATGCTGTTGGTGGGGGTGGCGTTCTGCTTGTGTTCCGATGGCGGTATGCGTGTTCAGTGATGTATGCCACTCTACCATGTAGCGTTAAAAGTCAGGTG
This sequence comes from Ixodes ricinus, assembly GCA_037355805.1. Taxonomy (NCBI): domain Eukaryota; kingdom Metazoa; phylum Arthropoda; class Arachnida; order Ixodida; family Ixodidae; genus Ixodes; species Ixodes ricinus. The sequence continues at coordinate 5,769 of JAZHYW010022497.1, forward strand.
AGCTCCAAAACAAACTAGCGCACCGTCTCCAGATTTTTTTGCCGTTTGAGCGCCATCTGGTGGAAGCTCTATCAATTACACGTGGGAGAAAGTTTCCTCCTTTGAGAGAAACAAGGTGACAATTTCCTCCTTCTAGAGGACGAACTTTCTTTCCCAAAGCAAAAATGGGTGGCAACTTTCCTCCCTTCTTAAGGAGGAAATTTCTCCCCGTTTGTAGGAGGAAATTTCACTCCTGATGTGAGAACATATTAGTTACATGATTTCTCATTTAAGGGAGGAGGCACTCCTTTTTTAAGTGTGGGAGTGCTTCGTCGACTCGGGGATCTGAACTACGAGGTGATGCCCCACGGAACACGGACTTCATCCGCCGCCCTCCACGACCAGAAGTCGTCCACGTCGTGCGCATGAAGCCGTACTACGCTCGATAGGACTGTGGACCTTATGTGTTCCAAATGACTCTTTAGTTTACCGTTATTTTTGTTTCCTTTGTTTTGTTTTGTGCTGCATCGGGGCGATGCACTTTTTAAAGGGGGAGTAATGCCGCGCGCGCAGCTTGCCAAGTAGGCAGCGCGCGCGTGGCCTAACGGTTAGAGCGCCTGCCTCCCACGCGAAAAGCCAGGGTTCGATTCCTGGCCGCGGGGGCGCCTTTTTGTTGACATCTAATGTAATGTTCTGGTAAATTCGAGAACCGTGTTGCTTGTTCGAGATCAGAAAGTTCTACGCGCCGAACCTTCTGGGCCGATTATTCCAGAAGCCCACGCATGTACATAAGGGGCTCCGCGTGGCGAGCCGCAGTCAGTCTCGCCCAGCGTTCGACTCTGCTCTTACGCCGACTTCGACGCCCGCGACGCTCTACTATTATCTTCTGTTTCCTTCTTTATTTTTGGGCACAAGTTCGCCCGATTAAACGTTTTGTTTACTCAGTTATTCGCCGCCTCATCACTTGTCATCCGTGACAATATGTCAGACAGAGCCATCTAATGTATAAGGGTGGACATTCATATTATTAGTCTTGCATAAGAAAAATATATTTAGCTTTTATGGGATTTAACGATACCCTATTTGCCTTACACCAAAGATGTACGGCATCAATGTCAAGCTGCAATAGCTTACAGTCTGCAGTAGTGCTAATGCTATGATAAATTATAACATCGCCAGCAAATTTAAGCACCTCTGAATTGTCTACACTAGTGGCAAGGTAATTTACAAATTTATTAAAAAGTAGCGGTCCTAGTTTCGGTCCTTGCGGCACTCCGGATTATAGGACGCAAGGAGAATACCTTTGCCCTAAGTAAGATACTGAGTTCGGGTGATCTTTGAGATAGCTTTCAAACCAATTACAAAAGCCAAAAGCAACACCAAGGTTAGATAACTTTGTAAATATTTGGCAGTGATCTACACAATCAAACGCTTTAGAACAGTCAAAATGAATTAAATCTACCTGCCCTCGGGACCGAACGAGGGAGTCTTTGCTAATTCCAAGAAGGTTATAAGGTTTATCTCAACAGATCGTCCGTGACAAAAACCATGCTGGTGCAGACTGAGCATAGGCTTAAAATAGAAATTGATATGATTAAAACTTGATTTTTTAAATACCTTAGAAAAGGTAGAGAACAGTGCAATTGGTCTATAATTGTCGACACACGGTGCTACTAGCTTTGTGCACTGGCACAATCGAACCGTTCTTCCATGCCGAGGGGAACGTACTTGCCTTACGGGACATATTTTATCTATTTGTATGAACATACTATCAATATCTTACGGGATCAAGAGTGGGGTGGGATACAAGGATTCACTCCATGGTTACAACCGCCCAACAATCACAGTTCGCGCTGCCCTGCACCGACACGAGCACAAGAGAAACAGTAGCTCAAGAAAAGTAACAAGAGAAAAATATAATGGTTACACAACAAACAGCCTGAGACACCATCGAGCGTCAAGAAATGAGAGATACGAACTCCAACCGACCGCGTGCACCACCAACACTTTTTGGCAACTGGTTCCAATCCCGCGCTGTCTGCAAGAAAAACGAGTATCATAAACATTCCTTATTAAACATTCTTTCTTTTACATCTCGTCCATGTTCATTCCTGGTTACTCGTAATGTGTCTTCATCTAATACTGATGCTTGTTAACAAGGTCCGAAATATTGATAATACTGTAAAAAAACTGCATGCAGAGCTGCAAACTGAGATGGTAATACTGTAGCTCAGTGGTTTTCATCCATTGACGTTTCGCGGACCCCTTGTGAATTGGAGGAGGTGATGGAGGACCCCGTTCGTAGAGATGGGAAGGGAAGGTATAGGTTAATTTTGATAGTGATTTAGTAGATGGATATAACTAAAGACTACTGAGAAGTAGACTTCTCATTGACATATAAACGAGAAAACTCACCCTCGGATTGGAACCTTTCTTCTCAATCTGATAAAAGATAACTTTTATTGCAGGGCTTGACTTATAGGAGGCTGGTCTTCGCGGACCCCTATAATGCGCCTCGCGGACCCCCTTTTGAGAACCACTGCTCTAGCATGTTTAACATTATCTATCAACTAGTAAAAATATATTAAAATTACCTTTTTTTGTCAAAGTAATGTGTATTTTTTGCTGCAGATTAAAACATTTTCAAAGGAAATCTAAATGCGAAATTTGAAAAAAAGGGCCACGATATGCAAGCGAGCACACATTGAATTTTGTCTGCTAGGAATTGGGACACCCTGTGTTGACACATAAGTGGCGTGCATTTGTACTATAAAACAATGTCCATTTCTTGTATTTTCTGCTATATTTACGCGAACCTTACAAAAAACGTTCGGCACTAATCATTATCAAATTCAGCACACATTTGTTTAATTAAGCCCATCAATTTTTTTCACAAGTTACAGATGTAAAAGCCGAGCAGTTGTCATAAACATTATCACGAATTTCCTTCAATGCAACCTATTTTGCGAGAGATGTATCTTACAAAAATGAAAATGGAAAAAAAAGCCCCGATATGCAAAGCAAACACTCGTAACCTATGCAACTTCAAAAATTTAAACTAACCGGGCCAGCGCCTAAGTTTGTCCATTTCCACTACCAAACCATGTACGGCTGAAAACGTTACTTTTCAGATGTTCCCATCGAGCTGCATTGTTAATTTACTCATACTTATTTCATATCAAGATGAAGATCATCTCATCTTCTATACGGTGGTATACAATAGATATTTTTAATAAGCGACCAAGCGTTATAATAGCGTTGGAAACATCGGCTCATGCGTAATTTTTTATGGCCGCCGTGAGGCCTCAGCTTTAAGACGATAAGTAGCTTCTAATTTGGTGAATATAATACAATAATGGACAGCGCGAAAGAACCGTGATTTCAGAACGTGAAGTAATTTGGACAAGTCAGGGTTATTTTTACTTTTTACTTTTCTGTACAATTACTTTTCTTCGTGTGTAATCAAGTAATCTAATCGAATATATATTAGCCAATTACAATTGCAATTGTAATTGTAATTGGTTATTTTTTACTTATGTATGTAAGAAAGATCACGGGACACCGGGACGCCACATGACACCCGAATTTGACATAAAGTTACGTGATATCACAGTCCCGTGACGTTATGAGGTCACGTGACCTGGGTGTTGGTCAAGCGTGTCGCTTCTCTCGTAAAACCTGAAAACATTTCTGTATTAAAATATGTTTTTATAACTTAGTCTTTTACATTCTTTGTTTCCCACAAACAATACAAGAGGTGAACAGTCTTCTCGAAGTGCTAATTCGTCTTCAGTCAGTGTTTTTAACACACCCCGAGGTTGTATGTGAAAAGTTGACCATGGGAGTTTTGTCATGGTTGCCTTTTATATTAGTTTCGGGTATGGACTCCATTTTATTATACTTCTGCTAAACTTCTTGAGCAGTAAAAGGAACTGGCTCTTCAATCCACAAGCTCTAAAAGGAGGTTAGCAGCATTTATAAATAGAGTTTATGCACTGATCTCCACTAGGGGACTGGATGGCGCATTGAGCAAACAGGTATGAAGCCACCGAAGTAAACGGCTTGTCCTGGAAGTGAGCACTAGACAGTCTTTTCAACTCTTCCGGATGCTGGTTTGAACAGTGTCCAGAGCGCTGGATTTTTTCTTGTCATCTCAAGAGAGGACGCCTGATGCGGAGTAACAGCGCATGCGGACCAGATAAGTCTTCTGAGAAGCCACTGGATGTGACCATTTATAGACTCTAGTTGATCAAGTGCATATATATCCTACGGCCAAATGTCTTATTATTGGGATTCAATACAAAACGGAACTATTAAAACCTACTCAAAGACTCGAGGCAGCATGACCCAAATCATCGATCGAATGCACTAGAAAGCCCAGCAGACGCCCGACTTCCGGGGCATGCGTCCAACTTCCGGTGACTTCACCTGCCCCATGCTTAGAGAGCAACTTTCCGGTATCGAGCACCCTATAGACCGCCTTATCGTGGGTAGCGCCATTGTGAATACTGTAGCGCCATCTAATGAGCGTCAGGTTCCGCGGCCATGCTGAGGGGATAGAAACGTCGAATGTGCTCTTCAGGTCGCCGGACCCTCGTCGGGTGTGCTGGTTGGGTGCTCCAAAGTGCTGGGTATCAGACTTATGGCCCGACTTGCGTTCTTGTGTGCTGCGCATAGCGTTTCTCAACTCATTGGGAGCGTATCTTGCCCCGGATTATTGCGTCCGCCAGTGCGGGGATGGCGAGATGAGCAGCACTGAACGCGCCGCCGATAGAGATCGGATGCGAGCACTCAAAATATTGTATCAATTAGCAACAATTAAATTTCCCTCCAGGTTTCTTTTTTTTTTAAATGCAGTACACCGATAAATATTTGGCGTTTTATCTCGTCCACAACATTGAAATTTAATGTGAACTAGGACGCGCGAAATAAGAGCATTGCATGGAACGACCGAAGGCAGCTTCCTTTGGCTTGCAGATGTAAGTTTTAATGAAGGGTCCTGTGTCGACCAGTGCAACCTCTGTCTAGAACTGAAAAAAAAATGAACTCGAGATGCGAGTTGGTTTATTGCCGGAGCCAGTCGATCCGTAATTCAACGGTTCGAAACCGATGCATGAGCATGGTTCAGCAATAGAAATTGAAGTTTCTTTTCTAGATATATTATGTACTGATTTGTAAACTAAGAAGCGCCCAGTCGCGGTGTGACAGTCAACATAAGTTTACGGGTCTCTGCTTTTGTGCAGGAGATGGCCATTGAGAAAATCGATAGAACTAACCTTTTAACAATTTCTAGCTATACCCGGCGGCAGAAATGAACCTTAAATTAAGCTTTGTAGATGATAAAATGGAGTAAATATCACAACTGCAAGTTATCAGCCTTAAGATAAATTAAGTTCCAAAAGGTTACAAACTGAAAAGGGGATTGTAACCAGACATGTACACGTTACCCAAAAAAGTAACTAAATACCGTTACTCGTTACTCGCTCAAAAAGTAACTAAATACGTTACTCGTTACTGGTTCTCAAAAGGAACGCGTGAGTTACCTCAAAAGTAACGAGTTACTTTTCACGTTACTTTGAACACCAAATACATAGCTGTTTTTGTTTCATGGTTTATAGTTTTCTTTTTAGTAGTCGTTGCCCTTAAGCAGCAGCTGCCTGTCGAAGTTTTCATCAGTTATGTTTCCCACTTCCTTGAAAATACATTTCCGGTGACGCTGAAGCGTCGTTCTACTGACGCGCTCGAAGGAACGTCAGTGTTGTGCTTCAAGAAGAGCTGGTGAATCTTCGGGAACTGCGCTTTCATTGAGGATAGCGGGTAATATGTTATGTGCCTTCCCGTGTTTGCAACCTCTGGGTTTACATTCGGTCCGTGCCCGGTTCTGGGAAGTTCAACCAACGAACCTGATTGTGCTCGCTGGGTGAAGGACATTCCCAGCTGTAGAGTTCAGTACAGCAACGTTTATCGCTGGACACGTCAGTCGAACTGTTCGACTGACGTGTTCAGCGACATACGTTGCTGTATTGTCATACTGTTTATTTGTTTCTCGGGTTTTCCATCTGCCTTTGTCGCAATAGACACATACTAAGGCTAGAATAAAAATAAGGCCGTTTAAGCGGTGTTGTACACGTTACTCCTCAAAAGTAACGAGATACCGTTACTCGTTACTTGGCCTTAAAAGTAACTAAATTCCGTTGCCCGTTCCTTTTCTAGAAATGTAACTAAATACGTTACTCGTTACCGAAAATAGTAACTCAGGTACAAGTAACTCGTTACTTGTAACGCGTTACGTACATGTCTGATT
>JAZHYW010022498.1:0-35509 GCA_037355805.1 Ixodes ricinus
GTTTATATTACACCTGCATAGACATTTTTTATGGCGTGCTCGTAGTTTTCAGTGCTATGCGGACGCTGTTTCTCACCAACGTGCCCCTTTTTTCCATCGGTTCTTAAAGATGACAACGAAGGCGATGTATATCAGTCGACGGCCCTTCTCACTGGTCAGGCATTTCCAGAAACTTCGGGTCGTAACACTGGTCCCGTGAATGCCGTGTCAGCGTCGTCTGTAAGAGAATATTGTAACGTTTTTTGTTTGATTCTGGAGCGGGTTTTGCACGAACGCAGCGTCTCACAGACGGTGACGGGTTAACCACCTAGTAGTTGCTCTGTCTCCAGCGCTGCCTTCCGTCGGGCGTTGACCACTGCGCATGCGACAAATTGTTACCTAAGGTAGAAAACCCGCACGCCAGGCGCAGCGTATATGACCTTCTTAAACTGTCACCTATTATAGGCCCTTGCAGCGTCTATTCTATTGTTCCATGAAAACTTTGCTTAGAACACGCTTTACGCGAAGGTAAGATTGGTGAAAACGGAAGACTTCAAGGCAATGGTGCAAAAGCGCTACGATCAAAAGAACAATATGCAACGTGCAAACTAACGTTTTTAGGACACTTTAGACGTTCCGCGAAGATCGGTTTCCCAACGTATCGCGCTGCAATTTATTACAAAGGTGCAAGCAGGTGGTGGAAGGTTACAGTGAAAAAATCAAAAACGGAAGCCTGTGCTGGGCAATTTCCACCGCCACTTCGCTGACGATGCACGCGTAGTAAGAAGTGCTGCCAACAGTATAGCATACGCCGCGTCGGAGGAGCGCCGGCCGATTCGAGTTCTTCTTGTGGAATCAAAACCCGAATTGGATGGCGCTCTCTCGACGCGGTGTACGCCATCTGTCGGCGGCACTTTTCACTACGCGTACATCGTCTGCGAAGGGGTGGCCTAGATTGCCCAAAACAGGTTTCTGTTTTAAAGCATGAAATGTTTTTTAACGCTACCCCTAATCGGAAAATATTCTTCGTCCGTCCATCCGTCGGGGCATTTGCCGCTTAATTTAGCGGAGAAATTGATTTTACGTGACCTATGCGCGTATCCGGTTTCCCCGCTAAATTTGGCGGTGAATTGACCTGACGTCACGGGCCAAGACCAACTCAGTTTCCCCGCTAAATTTGGCGGCAAATATTGTGTCACGTGACCTGACGTCGCGTGACCTATACATCAATTTAGTGTCCCCGCTAAATTTCGCGGAAAATTTGATGTCGCATGACCTGACGTAAGGGACCCGCAGGTTAATTTAGTTTCCCCGCTAAATTTGGCAGGACAATTGATGTAACGTGGCCTGACGTCACGAGAACATTGCACCAATTCAGTTTCCCTCTACATTTAGCGGAGAAAATGGCGTCATACGACCTGTACACCAATTCCTATTTCCCGCTAAATTTGGCGGCACAGTCTTAGTGTCACGTGACCTCACGTCACGTGACCTATACTGAGTTATTTCCTCGTAAATTTGCGGGACATTTGATGTCGCATGACCTGACGTAGAGGTACCATGCAACCTGTTAGTTTCCCCGCTAAATTTGGCGGGATAATTGATGCAACCTGGCCTGACGTCATCGGAACAATCCGCAATTCGGTTTCGCCTCTACATTTAGCTGAGAAAATGGCGTCATGATGACTGCTGCACGTCAATTCGATTTCCCCGCTAAATTTGGCGGCAAATCGTCGTCGTCACGCGACCTGACGTCACGTGACCTATGCGATCAATTATTATCCCCGCTAGATTCGGCGGGAAATTTGATGTCGCATGACCTGACGTCAGAGGCACCCACATGCCAATCAGTTATCCCGCTAAATTTGGCGGGATAATTGATGTAACGTCACCTGACGTCACGAGACGCAATGCGTCAAGTTCACGTTTCCCTCTACAGGTTAGCGGACTAAATGGCGTCATATGACCTATACGCAATTCAATTTCCCACTAAATTCGGCAGCAAATATTCTGTCACGTGACCTGACGTCACGTGGCCTGTACGTGTCTATTTTCCGCGCTAAGTTGAGAGGAGAATTTGATGTCGTATGACCTGACGTGAGGGACCCACAGGTCATTTAGTTTCCCGCTAAATTTGGCGGGATAATTCTGCTACGTGCCTGACGTCACCAGAAGGATACGCAATTCGGTTCCCTCTACATTTAGCGGAGAAAATGGCGTCATATGACCTATACACGAATTCGATTTCCCCGCTAAATTTGGCGGCAAATATTGTGTCACGTGACCCGACGTCACGTGACCTATACATTAATTTATTTTCCCCGCTAAATTTAGTGGGAAATTTGATGTCGGCGTGACCTGACGTAAGAGGACCCACAGGGGCAATTTAGTTTCCCGCTAAATTTGGTGGGATAATTGATGTGAACGTTGCCTGACGTCACGAGAACAATACACCAATTCACTTTCCCCTCTGCATTTGGCGGAGAAAATGGCGTCGCATGGCCTATAGAGCCAATTCAATTTCCCCACTAAATTTGGCGGCAAATGTTGTGTCACGTGACCTGACGTCACGTGGCCTATACACTAATTTATTTTCCCCGCTAAATTGAGCGGGAAATTTGATGTCGCATGACCTGGACGTCAGAGGGAGCCCACAGGCCTGTTAGTTTCCCGCTAAGGTGGCGGCGATAATTGATCGCAACGCGGACTGACGTCACCGGAACAATACACCGACTCGGTTTCCCTCTACATCTAGCGGGGAAAGAATCGCGTCATATGACCTATACATCGAATTGATTTCCCGCTAAATTTGGCGCATAATATTGTCGTACGCATCGGCCTATACACTGATTTATTTGCCCCACTTAGCGGGAGGTGGATGTCGCGTACCTGACGTGAGGGACCCACTGGCTAGCTAGTTCCCCGCTAACTGGCGGGATAATTGATGTAACTGCCTGACGTCACGAGAACAAATACAGCAATTCAGTTTCGCCTCTGCATGTAGCGGGAAAATGGCGTCATACGACCTATCCGCCAATTCGATTCCCCGCTAAATTTGGCGGTAAATGTGTGTCACGTCACCTGACGTCAGTGACCTATGCGATAATCTATTTCCCGCTGAATTAGCGCGAAATTTGATGCGCATGAGCTGACGTGAGGACCACAGGCAATTAGTTTCCGCTGGGTTGGAGATAATGCCGTACGTGGCCTGACGTTCCAGAACGGTACCTGATTCGTTTCACCTCCGCCGTGAGTGGAGAAAATGACGCATTGCATACGAAATTCATTTCCCTAAATTTGGCGGCAAATATTGCGTCCGTGACCTGACATCACGTGACTGTCGTCAGTTTATTCCCGCCGATAGCGGGATATTTGATGGCATGACTGAGTAGCGGACCGCAGGCACTTGGTTACCACGGAGCTAGACGGGATAGCCTGATGCCTAACGTAGCCTGGCGTCGGCAGAGCAATGCGACGCAATGGGAGTTCCCTGTTGAATTTAGTTCGGATGGAATGCGCGTCGTGTGACGCGAGGCAGTCTGGAATTGGGTTCCCCGCTTTTGGCGGCGAATCGGTGTCGCGTGACTGACGTCACGTGACCTATACACTAATTATTTTCCCGCTAAATTTAGCGGGAAATTTGATGTCGCATGACCTGACGTAGAGGGACCCACAGGCCAATTTAGTTTCCCCGCTAAATTTGGCGGGATAATTGATGTAACGTGGCCTGACGTCACGAGAACAATACACCAATTCAGTTTCCCCTCTACATTTAGCGGAGAAAATGGCGTCATATGACCTATACACCAATTCAATTTTCCCGCTAAATTTAGCAGGAAAAATTGACGTCACGTGGCATGACGTGACGTTACCTATTATATACAAGACTGCGTACAGTCTTCTAAATAAATTAAAATGACTGTTTTTTAAACAATGCACGTCATGCATCATAGAACTTTGTAGCTAAAGGTCGCTCGATTTTTCTTTTTAAATTCGTCTTGAACGAGTTCAGTGGATTTCTAGATTTTTTCACTGTAAACTTCCACCACCTGCTTCCACCTACGTAGTAAATCACTGCGCGAAACTTTGAGAAACCGATTTCTGCAAACCGTCTAAAATGTCAGCAGTAGTGTACCGTCGTTTCACCGCCGTGGCGTGACACCAACGCAGATGGCGACTTTTACTGCTCCAAAAGCGTATTTATAATAGCCTATAATCTTTCCAGATATCACCAAATACTACTAGAAACGTTTTTTCTCATTCGAGATTGGTCAGCTAACTACTGTGTTTAGGACTCCCTCGTTTAAGCTTCAATGCACGCAATACTTTCTAAACCTTGTTTTTACTTCATCCGCAGTCAACCAGTGAAACATAGAATACAATGCCTGGGCCTTATATGTTTCATTTTTATTAGGTCTTTTCCGCTTTTTGTCTGTGTTGTTTTATTTTATTCTGCACATTAACACAATGCGCTCTAACACTCACGGCTACCCTTTTCAAGTAGCATACGGTTCAGCACGCGAGAAAATGCAAAAACCAAAAGCGAGAAGTCGACTTTCGTACATTCCATGCTTTGCTCTGTTCACCCGCAGCATCAGATAATCTCGTTCATCCACCTCAATGCAGGCTGAGATATCAAATAACAAAACCAGTAATTAAATTAATCAGCCAAAATAAAACAAAAGCTCGTAATTGCGACACAACCGCCTCGTTCATATAACGTAGAGCACACACGGTATAGCCTTAAGAACATGATACAATAAACGCACGCTTCTCGGCGAAGAGCAAGCGAACCTAATGAAACAGACCGGGCATATATCGGAAACGGAGTGGGGGGGGGCAGGGTGGTTCGGAACCCGAGAAGGATGTCGACCTTCCAAACTCTGGAATAGGCGTACGCGGACCTCGTTATGGTGGCTACTACACAACTCCGGGCAAATACGTGCTCCAGTCTCACTCCGCGTGCCGCTGATTCCAGGAGAGCGTTGGTTCATTTCGCGGTGCGCTAACGAGAATGCAGTGCCCGTCCGGGCATCGATTCGGGCCCAGGTCGTCGTCGACGTCGGTATACTAGCGGCAGCGGCGGCTGGGTTAGAGGATATAACGAACTGGGATCGAGGATATCAGAGGGATAAGTGCGGTGTGGACAGATGAAGAGGAGGGGGGGGGGGAGTTTAGGCGACCCTTCTACTCCGTTTCACTTCATGCAGCAGACGTTATGAGTCACTGGAACCAATCCAAGGCCGTGGGAGTGTCACGTGCTTTCGTGAAGGCCACAGCGACGCGCGACGCGCCGAGTCACGAGACGCCTTCGCGGCTTTCGATTGGCCGGGATGGCTCGTAGCGTCCACTTCGGTTCACCGTAAGGTGAAACTGAGTTTACGCTTTGGGCGACCCTTCCTCCACACGAAAAATAGCAGAGACAGAAGGAGATAACTGATTCCTGCCCAGGAACCGGGCGTAAGAGACAGAACAAGTTTGAGATGGAGACTAACGATGTAGGTGAGGTAGAATGTGAATCTCCTTCGTGTCGCGTTACAGACGCACACGCACATACATGCAGAGGTATCTATACTTCGTTCAGCCCTAAGCGGACAGTTCGGTGGAAGCTATACCTGCTCTCGTTGGACCAGTCGTACACGCGTCTATCTTTAGCCACGTGATCGTGCTTTTTTCTCCGCCCATACCCATGCGGAGCGAGCGGGGTCGGGTGATGAGAGGGAGGCTGTTGATTGGTCGGGAGAGCCCGTAGCTTTCACCGCTCTGTCGGCGTAAGGGTGAGCGGAGTGGACTGACGCAACCGACGCAGGCTCACGCACCCGCCGCCGTCGAGGCTGGAAGCACGGTTCTCCCCAATCACACTGCGAGATCGTGCTCAATGAGTGGAAGTTGGGGACGAGGGTAAGCGTCGATAGAGATGCGCGAAATTTGGGAGCGGTGTATACTCCCGTGTCGACCCTAAGCTGACAGTGCGGTGGGAGCTACACTCTCGTCGGACGAATCACGTACTCACTTTCATCAACTGACCCGTTTCTAATCAACCGAAGGGCGTGTTCGTAAAATTGACTGACCGCAGTAAGAATAAAGCTAACTCGGGACGAAGGACGACGAACATTTCTTTTCCGTTGGCTCTCCGACGGGACAGTGAACGCGGATTGTTCGTCGTCCTTTGTCCCGAGTTTGTTTTGTTCTTTCTGTGGTCAGCCGGTTCTTCGCGCGTGGGTGTATGGGCGGGAGCGTAATCACGTGGCGAAAGATGAACGTGGGACTCGTTCAGTGGGCACGTATAGCTTCCACAGCACTGTCAGCTTGGAACCGAATGGAGCTAGAAGGGTGAACAACAAGAAAATGGCGGCGTCCGAATGTCACGTTTTAGGGATTGGTGGCTCGGGTCAAATTGACCGCTTCGCGGTAAAGTCGTCGGGGCCGAGCTGCTGGCTGCGAGTGTTTACTTCGTCGGACAGCCAACGGGGAAGACAGGATCATCGATATGTCCGCAAGTTCTCTAACTAAGACGGCCCGAGGCCTTCCTGCGCCAGACCCTTTCAATTTTCCTTGGACGCTATATATCGATATAGATATTTATATATATATATATATATATATTTGGACGTTATTCATCTTTTAATAGCACGCTTTGTCTTGCTACTGCCCACGGATTCTTTTCCCCTTTTTTTACTGTGCGTCTGTATGAAGTGACATGTATATATATCTGCGTGAACTATTAATCCTTGAAATTATTGGAGGGATATTGGGGGACGAGTATGCGGTCAGAATCCCGCTCAGAAACACATGGAGCGAAGACTCACTCTGTGAACTGGGGGATGAAATCTCCAAATTCCACACTTCTCTGCTGCGATATAATAATATTAATATTAATAATAATAGTAATAGTAATAATAATCAATCATTATTTCATTTGGTGCCCAGGAACAACCATAAGGTCTTGTTGCTGGCACACCGACATATTCAAACACTCACTAAAATGAAACATAAATATGTTGCACATATACACATTAGGGCGAGTAAAATATAAAAACATTACAACTAGACAAGAACACATAAGCAATACATTTCATCACGCATAGAAAGAGAGAAGATTAGAGCGTTGGCACTTCATTACAGCTAAATGTTTTAGCCTCAAATTTAAAGCAACGAAGCATTACTCGCTTGACAAGAAAAAAATACTTTTCCGGACTGCATTAGTTCGAACACACTTTCAACCAAATGACCGAGCTTGTTTCAGCTAGAATCAAAAATATCAAGTTTTTCCGCGTACCCGCTGTAACTTTCCAATAACCTGGGGATCGGGCATATCGTACTAAAACTTACGGGTATATAAAATGGAGAATTGAGCCTTGTAGCCACTCTAGGTATCCTGAAGCGCAACTCCGATAGAAGAGCCGGAGAATCAATAGACCCGTGCCGGGTTTTAATAAAAAAATAACAAGTCCGACTTCTCTCGGCGACGATACAGACAAAGTAGTTTGATAAGTTTCAGGAGAGCGTCGTAATTCATCGAATGATCATCACTTGTCAAACAGCGGTGTTTATAAATAGAAATAAATTTTTGTTTTATACGATATATTCTGAGTGAATTCGTTTTACAGATGCCATTCCACACTACCGACAGTAATAATAATAATAATAATAATCAATCAATCAATCAATCAATCAGTGTTTATCATAGTGTCAAGGAACCATCAATCGGTCTTAGTGCTGGCACACTTAAAAAAACGAGCAAAAACACACACATACACATGAGTGCAGAAAGGAAACGTAGTTCACCAGTCTGAGAATAAAAATATTAACAAGTACGAAAGACACTCAAATCAACAAGGGAAGTCAAAAGCACAAAACAGAGACATCACCAGGTGTGAGAGCAAAAAGTACTTGAATATCGTACTGACAAGAATCAACCCTTCAACTGATCAGCCCTTTTCTCGCAAGAGGAAGTTTCGAACTGCGTTCCCGAACTTGCTCCCGCATGAGTTAAAAATATTAATTGTATCAGGGTAGCGGTTATAACACTCAGATGATCTTTGGATCGGGTTTAAGTGACTAAAATTTCGAGCTATATAAAAGATGATTGAAGCCATGTAGGCACACGTGGAACTCTAAGGCTCACTTCGGACAGAAGGCTGGGAGAATTAATCGAGCCGTGCAGGGTCTTAAACCGAAACAACAGATCTGCCTTCACCCGACGCTGCTGCAGGCTCAACAAGTTGACGAGTTGCGAGTTACACCCAACGTTTAAACAAGGATCACCTTTCTCAATGTAACGATATTTAAAGATGGAAATAAATTTGTTTTGGACTCGCTCGACAGATAAACTGTTAGTCTTGGATATGCCGTCCCAAACAACTGAGGCGTACTCTAGCTGGGATATAACTAAGGAACAGTACAGCGTAAAAAAATCGGACGGGCTTTTAAATTCCTTCGTTATGCGAGACGCGGTACCCAACGTGTGCAAGGCCGATTAAACCACTCTGGTAACGTGAGTGTCAAATCTCAGGGTTGAATCAAAGACAGCGCCAAGGCCCCTCTGTTCACTTACACGTGACAGCAGTTCGCCATAACCGTATGAAAAAATATATCGTGGGTCTTGCGAGAATATGTCATTATTATTATTTTAGAATGATTCAAATGGAGGTAGGTCATTGTCTAAACACCAATGACCGAAGAAATATGCGTCGTTCTGAAGCGTAATGCAATCCTCTAAGGTGGATTGTTTTTTTCTTTTTTTAAAGTTTTGTATCATCAGCGTACTGCAGAAATGAAAAGTTTGATAAAACTTGAGAGACATCATTTACAAAAATATTTAAAATGATTGAAAAGGAGGGGGCCCATGACAGATCCCCGAGGCACTCTAGAGCTTGGCTTCTACAAGGACGAGATAGTATTGTTGACGCGGACGTAGGCTTGCCTATTGGACAAACATCATTTTAACAAATTGTATACCGAACCACATACTCCTTACGAGGAAAGCTTGTATAAGAGGATGCTGTGGTTGATTACGTCGAAGGACTTACTCAGGTTGAAATAAAAAAACCGTCAAGCTGACCTCGATTACAAACTACTTCAGATGCAACAGACGTAAAAGATACGACATTGGTATATATCGATGTGCCGGACATGAAGCCATGCTGATTAGGAATGATTATACGACGAAGCTAGAAGGAGAGGAATTGATAGAATTACCATTTCAAAGAGTTTTAAAAAAATGAAAAAGAAAGGAGAGAAATTGGTCTGTAGTTAAGAACGTCACCACTATTTCCAGATTTCAGGACCGGAACAACCACTGCCACTTTCCAGTCGTCAGGGAATATTCCTGACGTTAATGAGTTATTAAACATTGTGCACAGTATAGGCGTAAATAATTCATCATAACCCTTAACAATTGCAGCGGGTATCCCGTCATGACCTGCAGACAACGTGGGTCTCATTTTCTTAATACATAGCCTAACACATTCCTCATCGACAACTACAGAACCTAATAGGTCACCAAACCCGTGCCAGTGAGGCAATATAGTTGAGGAGCATTTATTATTCTTATTGTAGACTGACGCAAAGTAATCCGCAAACAACTCTGACATGCCCTTCGCACTGTCGCTATGCTGATTCAAGGCGATTTTGGACTCAGTAGTCTTCTCCAAGCGCGATTTAGCGTACCTCCAAAATTTCGAGTGATTTTTAACGAGATCTGATTCTACCGAGTCATAATGCGCCTGGCGATCACGGTTTAAAATTTTCTTGCATCGCTTTCTACAAATATTAAATTCAACTGCCCACTTTGGAAGACCACTTTTCTTAAACCTCCTGTGCAAAAATCTTTCTGTTTTAGAAGCTTCCTGAGTTCACGAGAGAACCAGTTAGGGAAGCGAGATTTTTTAGATGTTTTGAGAGGGATATATATGTCTGTTGACATCAGACGACTCCAAGATAGAATCCCAGTCAACACTCGACAGATGCTGATACATTCCAGTGTAGTCTCCTGCTGAATTCTTATAGGGTGTGTGGGAAAGGAATAATAATAATAATATTAGTATTATTATCGCTCGTGCGCATGCGTGCAATCAATACTATATGACGTACAAGCAATTGTGCACTTAATACAACATTCGCAATCTCGGGAAGTGTAACCAACAAAGGACGCATCCTTTTTTATTTTATTTAACAAACTGACACAGAGCATCACGTAGGCAAGCGAAACGTCGTGCTCAGTGTCAGAGCAAAGACTGTTTTTGTTTTAGGCTTGAACAAATTTTCAGCATCCTCATTCGCCAAGCTCCTTCCATGGGTTGCAGCGACCGGTTCTCCCAGGTGCTCTGTGGAAAAGTAGACACTCCAGTTTGCTTAGGGTGCAGGTCTATAGGCCACGGAGTGGGTTCCCAATGAAGCTAAAACGAAGTGTACCTGAAACTTGACAACTGGTTAGGAAGGAGCGAATCAAAGCGTGCACGGCTGCGAGCGATAATTCCTCCGCTTAAAGGAAATCGAATGCGGAGAGCAAGTCGTCTGCTTCTGGCGCAGGAGTTCCGGTGACGTCAGAATGACGCCGAGCTCTGATTGGCTCTGATCGAAGGATAGTGGGTAGACCTCAAAGTAAGCTGCCTTGAGGTCAACCCACTATCCTTCAATCAGAGCCAATCAGAGCTCGGCATTCTGACGTCCCCGGAACCCCTGCAAAAAAAGCAGACGAACTTGTGCTCCGCATTGATTCACGGAGTATAGTCACTTTGCCCTGGTTCTCGAAGTTTTCATTCTAATTTTGTTTGGATTTCCGCTTTTCTCTTACTCTCGTGAAAGACTGCGAAGAGCACGATATATTATTTCATGAGTTTGTTCTGGAAAAGAATCGAGACGGCCAACCTTAATAATCCCAAAAAATACGTGCTTCTGAATTTTTTTTTTTTCAAATTCAAACTGCAAGAAGAAAAATATACATCGCACACTTGGTCTGCAAGTGTCCAATATACATTGGACACTTGGCCTGGGTCGCAACCGGGAGGACTGGCGACATGAGCTTTTGATAAACTCCGTCAAAAGCGCACAATTGATTGCTTCCTCTCCAATTTTTTCTCGTTCGCCTCGAAGCACAAAGTCCCTTTTTGTACACCAGGAACGTTGCCTGGGTCCCAAAAACTTGTCTGGTACTAGCACGTGCCGTAGCAGACAATGATTGCACGCCGCCTCTGCATTGCTTTATTTTCTTCTTTTTTTACGTCTTTTTAGTTTTGTGGTTATCTCGTTTATTTTTTCTGCTTGCTACGTCGTTCTCTGCGTTCAAATATTTGAATGTCCGCTAGCTTAACACTTCTATTTTTTGGTGTGCGACATGGGGTCATTAGCGGCTCGTTTCCCACTTTAACTGCGATAATGAATGGAGTCTGTCCCGAACTCCGACCGACCTCAGTCGAGGTCTGAATATTCAAAAGAAATTAAAGCTCAAAAGGTGGAGGCTGCCAACAGTGAGATATAAATAAGTAAATTAACAAAAAGTGAACTTATTTCAAAATGGGCCGGGGTGCTTCGCAGGGCTCAAGATAGATGACTATACAAACAAGTCGGCTTAGAAGACCCACTTCTAGTGTCTCCACACAGGGTAGATGTTTCAGTGAAAAGTTGGGAATTAATGAGCAACGTTGAAGGAAAAGGAGGGGGGGGGGGGGGCTGGAGAGAAGATACGACCGCCAAGTTTTACACTTATATATATTCAGGGTTCTTGAAAAGCTCTTTGAACTTTTCGTCCGTCTTCAGTTGCGATGTAAGATCCGAATTCCCGAATTGGGTTTCTATTCATTTATCCGGTTGTTCCTTTTCTTCTTTTTTTTATTTCATCAAGAAATGATGGAAATGTTATTCTAGAAGGACTCCGAATCTATGAACTATAAATAAATTGTACTTTAATCCTACGTATAAAGGCGAAGGCGCAGGGTGCGCAGCGAGAGGACGCATATAGTTCCCTCCTGATCCATGATTATTTAGCATTATTAATTAATGTAAATTTATTTCTTCTACATCTTGCTGCGATGTCGGCTTCTTTCTGTGACGTTTTCTAGAAGCCGCCTCATTACCACTCTGCCAGAACATAGTATGAACTATTTTCGGCCATCTTTTTGCTTGGCCTTATAATTTTGATGTACTTCCTCCGGTAACATGGCCATCAACTCTGTACCTTCTCTTTCTTATTTTTATCTTAAACCTCTTTGTTTCATCGGTGGTCTTGATTCTCCCTGCCGTCCCTCTCTCTCTCTCTCTCTCTCTCTCTCTATATATATATATATATATCATATTCATTTTCGTATCTCCTTTTATTTTTACTCTTTTGAAGACTAATGTAGGGGATATCTACGAGACACTAACGTCATATTTCAAGAAACACGCCAACAATTTCCTACCTTTGAACCTCTCCTCTCTGTAATGCCTCCAAGCCTAGAGAATACAAAAATAAATAAATAAATTAATTAATTATTTAAATAATATATTTTTGTTTTTCGCAGAACGTTCTAAGAGCTATATTAAAATGAGTCTTGAAATACGGCCGCTTTGAAGTTTACATTATCAGCTCATACCCTAATTACCGCAATCAGGTTTTATTAATTAATTTCAGTTAATTGAAAAATTAATGACTACAAATATTCTTGCACATTGTCCACCTGACAGTAAAACCTAGCTAATAAAATCGAATTTGACGTAACCTCTCATAATATTTTTTAAAGTAATTTTTTGTTTTAAATATGGACACCCGTTTTAATAAACATTAAATTGTAGGTCAAATTATGGGCAGCAAATGCTTCGGTATTTAATTCCAAAGCTTCTAAACAACTTTGAAGAAGAAAATAGAAATATAGAAACAATATCTCCTAAAGAGTTGCGTAACATATTTTTACATATTTAAGCGTTCTGTGTCTTGTTTCTGTTATCCCATTTGATAATGTATAATTTTCTGTATATGATTTTCTTTTTTTTTTCTCTTTTTTTCATTGCACGAAAAGTGTTTGTTCAATGGCTGCCGATGGGGCTGAGGGCCAGTCAAGCTTCTTGTTGAAGCTTTTTCCCTTTTGCTCCACCATTTCTTTAAATGGAAATAAAGATTATTATTATTATTATTATTATTATTATATACAGGGTACAACACAGTTAGTTATCAGAAACAAAAAGTCGGCTGTTTTTTCAGTGTTTTCTTTCTAGAATTTAAACGTTGTCATCAAAGTCGCATGTGTGCAAAGTGCTCTTCGGAACTTTAAGCAAAGCGGTAAAATGTGACGCTCTTCTCGCCGAAGCCTTCTATACTATTAAAATGTAAGACACCTGATTTTGCAAACGTTCTACCAGTAACGTAACCAGCAGTGTCCTTTCGCATTGTTAAAATAATTTTCAAAGTTGTGCCGTTTCTTATTTTTGTCATATCTGTGTACGGCATAGTACTTGGTTTTTCATGTTTACGCAAAGAAAGTAAAACAAGCAATAGATGCCCGACTTCTACTCTAAGTACAAAAAGGAAGTATACACTTTGATTTGCTGGACGATGTACTCTTTACATTATATCATTTAATAAAAAAAATCAGCATAATTATACATAATCTCTCGAAAACTCAAGCAAGTCCAATGAATTATCAGTAAGGCAATCTGAATTAAATTTCCAGTAAAAAAAAAGAAAACGAATCTAAATTGATATATTATGTCTATCACGACACTTCCGGTTGTTAAAATACGGCACCTAGCTGTGATTGGCACATCTTGGTCTAGATAAATTAGGCGCCTCTTTGGGCTTTTATTTTCTCTCGTAAGCACTGAGATATTTCCGTTGGCCTCGTCAGGAAAAAACTTTCTTCTCTGTCAAATCTGAACGCGGAGAGAAGCCATTTGAACTATACGCAACTCGGATATTTCCATTTAAATAGACTGCTGATGGCTTTGCGCCGCCAACGCCGGAGATGTATGCTCTCGCTTTCAGCGCCGCCGCTCGGAAAGATGGCAGAAGGAATGATTTAGATTCAACGGGAAGATACTAGAACGAGCGATGAATAATAAGAAGGAAAAAGAGAGACGATGAAAAAGTGAAAGATGTACCCCGAGGCATGGAAAAAAAAAAAAGCAGGGGGGGGGGGGGAGCATTGAATCATCAGAGCGCTGTCGTCGGCGACAGTTTAATGGAAACCCGAGGTCATTTCGGTGTCAGGATCCTCCATTGCTCGACTCATTTGGAAGACGCCATGTTAGTTCTGCCCGACTGTATACTATACTGCGCACTTGGCGCACTTGCTTCTCTCTCCTCTCTACGTCTTGCGTTGTTCTTTTTTTCTTTTAACAGCAATCTTGTTTTGTTGTTGCCTTTTGACGTTAACTAATATCCCGTGATTCGGTCGTAGAACACCTCAATACGCCGTTACGCTCGCTTTCACGTTAAGAGGGAGCGCGGGCAGTGGCAAAAAGTGCGTCCAGACGACGCCCGTCGTCTCTTTGTGCATTTCCTTTCACCGCTCGAACGAATCTCGATCGCGCGGTGCATCCGCCGTTATCCTGCACTATTTACTGCTCGTGATTGGCTCAGCCGATCATAGCGGGTGCCCAAAGACAACGAGTGGAGTGAGGATGAGTTCTTGGATCTCGCTGTTCGATTCTACCGGGTCGCGTAAAGTCGGCTCCGGGCGGATTTAGAGTGGAACGGGGTATTGAGGGACATGTACCACACTCTCCAAGAAGAAGTCTGGCGCGACTCACTTTCCAGCAACGCACTTTGGAGGGCCAATTTCTGCCGTCTACGGGAAGGATCTCGACCAATGACGAAGATAGAAACGTTTCTAGGCATGGAAAATAAAAATAAAAAAAAACTCTCCGCCGTGGTACTGAGCGTGACGTGTGGACTTAGCATCGGCGTTGTACTACGCACGTTCCTCTAAGACGGAAACGAAAGCTGGTTCCTCGAGTTCCGTCTTAATAAGTGGAACGAGTTTCCGTTACGGGTTCCAGTGGCCCAAAAGGAACGCGTTTCCGTTTACATTTCCAAGATGGGAAGGTGTCGTTATTTTAACGTTACTTTTTTCCGTACTTTAATTGTTCCAGTTTTCTTCTTTTTTTTTTTTCGACAATTTATTGGACACTTTTTCTCCCTTGATGTCGGGGGTTGAAATTGTCGATAATAAAAATTAAAAAAGACCCTAGATGCTTACTATATTTGGGTAAATTTGAAACTAAATAGCCCTAGAAAAAAGCCCCCCCCCCCCCAAAAAAAAAAGGAAAATGAACGTCTTCTGTTTTTGCTGTTCCCTTGAAAACGTAACAAGTCTCCGTTCCAGTTCCACCGATGCAAGGTTGAACTGTAAAGCATTCCTCTGTTCCTCCTAACAAAGAAATATTCCAGGAACGTCGTTCCTTGGAAGGCTGTTCCGTACAGCTCTCTTTGAAATGTTATACTCATGCATTTCAGAACATCTTTTTTTTTCGCTTTTTTTTTAGGGGGAAGGGGGAAAGGGGAGGCCACCAAACTTATTTTTATCGTCGACATTCGCCCTATTCATGTAAGGCGGGAAAGCTATAGTAGACATGCCGAATTTCCTAAAGGAAAAAAATACTCTCAAAAAAACTTTAAAGAAAGGTCTGCGTGTTTTTGTTTTTGATTCGCAGCACGAAGACAGCGAATTGTATCGAAAAATGGAAGGATCCCAAAGATCGACGAAGCTCATACTATCATTGGAGTCTGCAAAATGAAATGAACAAGGGAAACGTTAAGCTCATTGCCCTTGTGAACTTATTTTTATTTTATTTTTGGCTAATTGTATTTCGAACTTCGTCATTCGCTTGGATTAGGATAGTGATTGCCTTGATTTGTCATTTTGTGTTCTGTAGGAATGTAAAGTGTCATGACATTTTTTTTTCCTTTCTTTAGAGTGTAGGGACATTCAGGAGAAAATAAATTGGGTTAAAGCAAGGCCTTCCCGTGTCTGGGAGTTGAGTAGCGTTGCTGCTGCTCGGAAGTTTACTTGAGTTCTGAGTGGACCGTGGCTTGCAAGGTGACGGACAGTGAAGCTATTCAATGAAGCGAGACTCCGTCGGGTGCACCCGGGCAAACAGAAAGGCTGAAGGCCGTGCAGAGGGACGTTTGGCTATGCAGGCAGGGAAAACAGCTCCCCAATCTATATCGTCTGGCCGAAGATGTCTTGGAATAGGGACTACTGGGCTGACGGTATCGGTAACGGGATTACCTCGTGCGATGCCAATCAGGAACGACGGGGGTGAGGAGCAAGAAGGGGCAAGTGCACACGTTGATATTCAATAGAAAAGGGAACAAGAAATGGTCTCTTCTATTACGAGGACTGCTACGGCAAACAGTGCGGCGGCGGTAATTGAACGCTCGTGTGATGCCCGTGTTTTCTCTGTGGTGTTTGATCGCGGAATACTGGAAATGTAGGTTAGGTTCGGGTTAGTATATTATCAAAAGTAATAAAATTTGAACTCTCAATTATGTTGTTTCATGTTTTCTTCTTTAGTAAAAACAACAGTAACAGCAATATAAATATGCGTAATAAACTGGCCAGAGCAATAAAACGTATAAAAAATGAAGCCCTAAGTGATGGCATGCAACATGCCATCACTTAGGGCTTCTATTTTTTTTATACGTTTTAGCATGTTCATGTTATAAACATATAAGCTTTGTTTTATTAAATAGCACCCTAGGACGTGATGAGAAAAGCACGATATCATGAAAGAGATACAAAGAAGAGTATGTCTGAAAATGATTGCGAACCACTAGCGAAAGCTGAAAGGAAAAAAGACGGACGGATTTAGAGCGATTCAATAGCGCTCCATGCTCGCGCCTTTGGGAGCGGTAAATGCTTGCGCGCGCGCTTGCATGCGCTATAAGATACACGAGAAGAAAAAAGCGCTCAAGAATCACTCCAAATTTACCAGATGAATTCCGAATAAAGTATCTTGCCGGGATATATCGAAATAGGCTGAGGAAAATAAAAATAAATAAATGCGTGGTGTTGATTCTAAAGTGGCTTTATATTGTCACGGATGAAAAACTATAGATGGATGTGGAACTGGAAATACATTTCTATAAAGCGATCCTCGAACTAAAGACACAGAGGCGCTGCACAAACTGTGGCTGCGACGGAAGGGAGACTGTTCCAAAGCAGCACGTCACCGCTGCCTTTATGCGCACAGCACGATCAGGAATGTGCTAAATCAAAACGCACGATGACAGTCGTGAATTATTAAGAGCTCTCGCGAAGGAGGTTGACTGATAAAAGAAAACAAAAACAGGCCGAGCGGGGTTCGAACTCTGTTCCTGCACGTGGTGGACGCCCACGTTTCAGACTCCGCCATGCACACGGCAACATCGCCAGCTGACACGGACCAAAGTAGGCAAGTGACACCCACCTCCCTTACTTAGTGTCTCTTCCACATAAACTGCCATTCTAGGAAAATTGAGTGTTGCATTTCATTCTGTGTGGAAATAGGAGGGGCATAGTTTTAATCACATTGAAAATGGTTTGTTTATAGATATCTCTATGCAACCGAACAATATTTTATAGAGAACCCGTAGCCGTAGAAACTAGTCCCGTTGTCCAATCAAGCTAATCTCGCGAAAGCAAACTCAGTAAACTGATAGATAGATACGACAGGACCGCTTCAAAAAGTGGGGAGTATGTCGAGTCTCCTTGCCAGCGTGTTTCTGACACCGAATGTCAAAGCAACCTCCATCATAAAGTGGAAATGTAAAGACTTTGCTTCTCAATTAGTAGGCTGTCTGACATCGCGTTAGCGCAAACATAACATCGGCGCACTTTTGAATTTTAGTTATAGACGGTGTTGGCGGACCCTAATCTTTCCCGCTTATGTCAAGAGCTCAACGATGACTCTCCGCCACACTAATATTTTTTTCAAGGCAGCTAGCTGCTAAATTTCAGGAGAATATCAGGAAAGCTGTCGAGTGCTTGTTCGCGCACACAGCGTCGCGCTGTGTACATATTTCGCGCTAAAGTTTGTGCGTCGCTCCTCGTCGGAGACGAACTCTTCAACGTTCAAAACTAAACGTAGTAGCAAGTTCTGCCTCCAGCCTTCTTCACACCCTTCCCACTAGTTGAGCGCTTTTCCAACTGGAGTGCTTAGTCGAAAAAAGAAAAAGGGGAAAAAAAAAACATCTCACGAGGTTTGGGTTCTCAACGAAGTGTTATTTTAAATTATGCAAATGGGCCGAAAAAGAAAAAATAATGAAAAGGAGAACGTGTCCAAAACAGTGCACTATCCATCCAGTTCCCGACCAGAAAAATATTATCGCAGCACGAACGGGGAACAGAAGTGTCCAGGGCTTGGCAGCCATGCATGTGCGGTTATAGACTCGGTAATGAGAATCAAAACAAAAATGTCTCCACACCCGGCACCATCGCGTTAACGTTCGTTTTTTTAGGGGTTTTGTTGTTTTCTCCTACTTGATTTGTGTATTTGTTCACTGCTATTAATCTGATTTTTTTTTCGATTTTGCGTTTATTTTTAGTTTTGCTCGTGAACCGCGCTCGGCGCTGAAGTTAGCGACCGTATGACAACAAAGCGGGGCGGTGACCTCCGAGAGTTGAACTGATTAATCAATTTATTTTTCTTTTTTTAAATATTTTTTGTGGTTGTGATGGATGACCGCGTTAGGGAAAGATGGTTAATTAAGTTAATTGGGAAGTGGGGGGGGGGGCATCTGTGTAACTTGATGATTAAGCAAGATGGGTAAACGCGATTTTAAGTTATACGACAAATTGGACCTTGATTCAAAGACAGAGACGGACGCCTATGCTTTGGGGAACAAATAAAAGGGGTCTACATTCCCGCGTAACACTTGGGATGGACAATCGCTAAAATACAAGGGGGAGGTCGGGAAACGACGAGAATGAAAATACGCTTAGACCTAAAAAATGATTTCGCGCTGTGATACAGAGCATAAAGCGCCGTTCACACACTTGCAACCGAGTAGAACAGAGAGAGACCAGACCGATTTTTAAGCCTGTTGCCACGTCTTAGGACCAGCTCCGCTGCAACGCATCCGGTCCTAAGACGTCGCAAGAGGCTTAAAACCGGTCTGGTCTCTCTCAGTCTTACTCAGTATGTGTGAACGGCGCTTTAAGCGCCGTTCACACACTTGCAACCGAGTAGAACCGAGAGAGACAAGACTGGTTTTAAGCCTCTTGCGACGTCGTAGGACCGGATGCGCTGCTGCGGGGCAGGTCGTACGTACGCCGCCGCAAGAGGCTTAAAAACCAGTCTTGTCTCTCTCGGTCATATACTTGGTTGCAAATGTTTTTACGGCGCTTGATGTTTTACGTGTTCACGCAATGCTCACTGCCACAAAGCATTAGGGGTTTGTTTGTTTTTTTGCTTTTTTTTGTTGAGTTTGTTTCATAGATTTTAGCGATTGGTTCTCCAACATAAAATCGATACATTATAACCTGTAAGAAGTAAAAACATGTAAAGAAGACAAAACAAGAAGCAATGGCAGTAGTGATAAAAACGAGAATACCTTCCCACTGCCAGGCGAGGGCAAAACAAAGTTTTTCCCCATGCGGGATGTCGTACGATTCAAGATGGCGACGGCTACACTAAAAAGAAGTGTAGCAGTCTAAACGCCGGCTCAGTTGTACGGGTTTCATCTTACGATTGGAGCTCGCGCGCGATAATAAAGCGTGCTTTGAAACGACTGCTTCGTAGCACACAGCAAAAGTGCAAGAACTCGCCATTCCTGATTCAACACGACGAGAATCTCTGCGCTTTCTTCTTATTTCCCTCTCCCTTTAAGAAACAAATAAAAACTAAGAAAACGAAAGCAAAGCAACAGGAACAGTGTGCAAACATGGGATGAACACCCGAAAAGAATTCCCATTCATAAACTTCAACAGAAATGTGGAGTGCTTACAGCTGTCATCTAGAGGAAGAAGGCACAATGAGATATGGTAAGAAAGTGAGAAAGCGAAAGGATGGGGAAGATAGAGAGAGGGAGAGGAAGAGAAAATGATGCTCAGATACCATTATAAATAGCGAGACACGACTGGATAATGTTCCGCCCGTCCTATTCAAGAGCTCCTCCGGGGTCGTACACTTATGTTCCTCGCGATACTTGTCCTGCTGAATATGTGTTCCGACTGCTTCAAAGACCACCACTGAAGAGATTTAACGAGAATAGAATCGGAAAAAAATTTCAGATGAAAGAGGAAAAAAACAAAAGAGGCGCCAAGAGAGAACTACCGTGTGAGCTCCATCCCACGAATTGCGGGGGAAGGGTCTACGATATACCAAAAAGTATCAAGCAGAGTGGAAACCCCGTTAGAGTTATTTTTGTAGTTTTGTATTTTATTTTAGTCAGCCGCAGCACAATGCAAATTTAATGGTCGTGTGTCTCCTTTTTATTTTCTTCTTCCCATTCGTTTTCTGTCTGCATCTCTTTCTCTCTCTCTTCTCTCTCTCTCTCTCTCTTACTATTTATTTTTTCGTCCATACTCCTTTCCACCTTACTATGG
Organism: Ixodes ricinus; assembly: GCA_037355805.1. Lineage (NCBI taxonomy): Eukaryota > Metazoa > Arthropoda > Arachnida > Ixodida > Ixodidae > Ixodes > Ixodes ricinus. The sequence goes on from JAZHYW010022498.1 coordinate 20,487, forward strand.
ACCGCAGTGAACGGTACGAGTCATCTAGGTCTATATCATGCCGTTAGGGTGTCACGTGACCTTGAGGGGGAAAGCAGTGAGGCGCGGAGAGTGCGGTCACGTGGCGCGCTCATAGCCTTGGGTTGGTTGGCATGGGCTATCGCGTCAGCTGTGGTCTATTGTAAGGTGATACGTCTCGTGTTTGTAACCGTGTGGACAGTTTGAAGACACTCCGAGGAGGGGAAGGATGCCTCGAATATTTGGAAACAAAATGACAACAAAAACAAAATGAAGGAAGAATGGCAACTCGAGAGAGTAATGATCCTCTGTAGTAATCTTGTTTTGGCACTCCCTTATCACGGCGGAATACACAACGCCCCGCAGAAACTTCCTCGTTTTATGTCGTCTGGATTATCGTGTTGCAACGCGCTTTCCGTTGCCATTTGTTGATGGTGCGCCACGTTTTCGCTAGAAAGGTCTTCGTAATCTCTGCTAGGTGAATCTTGTGCATCGTGCCACGAGTCTACATGTTTACCACGTGTTTACCTACGCATGTCACGACATGTATTAGAAGATTAGGACAATCACAGGAACCATGCTGCAGTGACTAAAGTACGTTCCCTCCAATTCTTTACTAGAATTCACTGCAAAAAAAAAATCCTATCTAAATATTAGAATGGTGAGAGACACGTTTTTTCTTGCTGCTGTCACACGAGTCAACGTAATTTTTGTTTATGGTTCGTAGAACTTTAACAAAGACAAACTGTTAAAAGCAATACTTAGTGGGGAAATTCAGGCGAACGAATAGTCCAACATTGTATCGATAAATACGTCAAGACAAGCGTTTAGAGCTTTTTCTTAGTATTTAGCCACATCTTGTATTACTTCTTTTTCTCTCGGTGATAGTGCAAGGCAGCTCGGAGAGTTTGGATCCAAAGCTCACGCTGCAGAGCCCAGAAATCCTGTGGTCAATCCCCACCCCTGCCCGTTTCGATCTATGATGAGCAATGTAACAACATGCAATCGTGTATCAATACAGCGTGGTGGACATTAAACACCCCAGGTTAGCTGTTGTGCAACACTGGCTAAATTTCTCATCTACAACTGAAACACCAGACGTCGATTGGGGCTGAACTAATTTCCGACCCTAAAGCAATACAAACAACACATGTATTCTCTGTGTGTCGTGCACACATTAAAACTGCACGTTGGGAGTTTAAGGCCAAAGCTGAGAAACCAAGCTGAATAAAACGAGAAATTGAAGTTTCAAAGACTCAAACACCAATGGAGTAGCCATGATGACATCATGAGGGGTAGGGCTTCATTTCAGTGACTCTCACCCAAGAACTGAAGCCCAAATTTTCTTCTTAATCTATTTTCCCTCAATCACATTACAAAAAAGACAACAACATGATATTGGGAATGGGACGATGCCTCTTCGCCCGCCTCCTCCGCCAGCCCCGACTCTTCGGTCACTGCCACTGCCACGCATCCACGAAGCGTGCCCGCCCACACCAACAAACTCGGGCTAACAGAAACCCATCTTCTCGCGTCATCGATAACAAAGTAAAGGACCCCCCCTTTCCCCCAAGCAAATCCCACCCAAAAAAAAGTGAACCATGGCGAAACAGAAGACAACGCTATACCTTCTTCGTTTCGCCTTAGGGTAGACCGCAGTGGACGCTACGAGTCGTTCCGACCAATCCAGAGCTGTGAACGCACTACTTTGCTACGCGCATCGCGCGTCTGTGTGCGCCCCTCCCGAGGGTGTCAGATGGCACTCACAACGGCAATGGATTGGCTTCGGTGGCTCGTAACGTCCCCTGCTGTTTATCGTAAGGTAAAACAGAGTAGAGTGCCCAAAGCCCTAACCACAGCAGCCGACACCATATATACAGGGAACGAAAGGTAACAAAAGCGAGTCCATGAAACCTATACTCCGTTTCACATGACTATGAACCGCGACGAACGCTGCCAGTCATCCCGGCCAACCCAGCGCTGCAAACGGGACACGTGACCACGCTGTCTCCGAGTTGATCTGCCTTCTCCGATGGTCAAGTGACACTTGATACTCTTCATCGGGTTGGCTTCGAGGGGTAGTGGCGTCATCCGCGGTTCGTCGTCATCTGAAAGGAGATACAGAGAGCTTCTAGGAGAGAGTTGCGAAGCAAGAAGCACAAGAAGCGTACGAGAAAAGAGAGTTATTCGCAGAACGGAGCTTAGCTTGAATCGCGGCAAAAGGCATACGCGGTTCGTGGATCAATCAACCGCCAGGAGCGTGCCACGCGCCCTCGGCGATTGGTCATCCTTGCACGCGAAGCAGAAGGTCACGTGACCTTCTTCCGCCTCCTGATTGGTTTAAGTGCTCCTAGCGTCCGCAGCGGTCTACGATAAAGTGGAACAAAGTCGGAAAGAGGACGCGTGAAAAGCAGAACAGCTATGAAGCACGTATTGGCGTCCATTGAACGTGCCGCCCTCCAGTGGCGCGGTCCAGCGGTGATCAATCATTGCGGGAGTCGCAAATGTTCCGCTCCCCCCCCCCCTTTTTTTCTCTGTTTTTTCGTTCATATTGAGGAGCTGGTATGGGGACTGTCCGGCAAAAGAGCCGACGACGTTTGCCGTTTCGATCGGGCATAATAAGCAGAGCGAGCTGTTGACTTCCTCTTGGGTGTCGTCTTGTGTGCCTGCCAATGGATTATCAGAAATCGTGCCTGGATATCATCTCAACAACAATGTCGGTGACCTGAAAAAAAAAAAAGGTATCGCCGCATAAGTTTGGTAAGAGGAGTTATATATTAAAGCATAAACTCCCTGATCTCTACTTTAGACCATCTTAATGAGAGGTGGCAAGAGATAAAAGGAGAAAGGGCTACCGGCGCTTTCCTCATTGATGGGTCAGTATTTAGGAACAAGCGGAAGATCCGGATGAACGCCTTGGACTCGTGTGTTGTTCCAAGTTCGCTTGCTATCTTGGCGGTTTCCTCTATTTTTTACTTCCAGATTTAATTAGAGCTACCGAATTCAAGGACGACAATCCCCTGGTCATCTGGACACCATTGTTCAGTAATAGGCTGCACGAAGAATACAAAAAAACCCGAAAGCGCAGAATATTATCAGAAAACATCTGTATCGCGACACGAAATCCGACAAGGCAATGCGGCTGCAATGTCTTCAAGCCCCATCACTTTCCAAATGACCAATACCTCCGGCGGCAGTGGGTTGCTTCCGTAAAACGAAACACATTTTCCCGACGCCATCCTCTCGAGTGTGCTCTGAACATTTCGTGAATAAAGCGCGGTTCAAACAGGCCCGGACTACGGAACCCGGCCAGCCCGGATGCCGGAATCAGTAGTGACGTAATCACGTCCGGCGTCCGTTTACGGGTGCCGACGTCACGGTTTGGTTTGAGCGGCGCGCGGACGGGCCCCGGCATACGGGGGCTGACGTCACGCCGGCTCCTCAGGCAACCAATCAACGGCTGTCGTCAAGCGGAGTCGTCGCCGTCGCGGGCGAGGCAGGCGATGCCGGGCACGCCGGGCGCCGGGCACGCTTCGCGCTCCGTCCAGAGCGGCACTGGTGCCTCGTTTTCGTCGCTTTGTTTTTCGCGATGGCGTCGTCTCGGCAGGATCCCGACTACGAAGCTTGATTTGCCTCACTTATGAACCTTTGTGTGATGAGGTACGTCGCATATGCAAGAACTATCGACTGGCGTCGGCAGACTACTTTCGCGGCTGCGTGTGAGCAGTACCTGCGGAGCGTGAAGAAAAAGAAGCGAAAGTCCGTCCGCGAGCTCCTGAAGTCTCGGAAAATGCTCGGCGAGTGTGCCACCATCGTGAGACTGATGTACGAAGATCCCGACGGCCGGGACTTCTTCGAGTGCTTCCGAATGTCACGAGCCAGGTAGGGTGTGCTGCTTTTTATTTTGGATTATTTTCATGTTATATATCAAGTGGCGTTCCACGTGGGCCCGCGCGTCGCTCGCAGGAATACTCGCGTGGAGCGTGCGCTCCCGCAGTGGAACCACGTTTATATCATTTTTAACGCGGCAGGATCACGAGAGAAGCTTTCGTAACAGTCACCCGCTTGTCATATTTTACTGCGTCTGTGCTATAAAAAAATAGCAGTGGTATGCAGATGTGCAGCTGATACGACACACTCTTTCTGTTTACTACGTTGTGCTCCCTTGAGTGCATGTATGACGGAAGCCCGTTGTGCTTCCTTGTCCTTTGTGCTAGCTAGGATGTGTGCTTACAAGCTGCTTGTGAGGGAATTTTGCACGAAAGCTCGCGCTGCAGAACCCAGGGATCTTGGGTTCAATCCCCATCCCTGCCCGTTTCGATCTGGATGAGCATCGTAACAGCAGACGTTCGTGTTCCACTACTGCGTGACGGGTGTTAAAGATTCTAGGCTAGCGGTCGTACAGTACTGCCTAAGAACTCATCTACAGCGCGTACCGGTGTCGTTCACCATTTTAACCTTTTAAGTGCATCCCACTGCCTTTCCGGTCTCTTTGCAGCCAGCAAGCCAACCACTGCCTGCCTCTACAAACGGCCTTTCTGAAGGCCACTCATATTTGCATTGAAGATGCCGTTTCATCGGGTTGCATCCACCTCCCGTGTCTTCGAAACCATGTGAATAAAGTATTAAAAGCAGTATCGAGGTCTTTCGCTTGTCCTGGTGCTTGTGGTCGCTACGATACCTGTCGTAGATCCAGGGGTACCGCTGAACTAGCTGAATTAATTTATAGGTTTTCTCGGGTACGTCAAACGCAGCGGCAACTTCAGCCCTCTTCGCGGCAGCGGCACTCTTCCGCAGCCTTCCTCGCGTCGGAGACGGGCAAGAAGTTCACCGTCGCAGCCATCCCCGCAAGCAAGCACGGAGCATCTGAGGCATTCGCACGCGGAACCGCGTGAACGCCGGTGGCAAGGAGGGCGGAGGAGGGAAGCGCGCCGCGCTGATTGGTCGCGGAGAAAATACGGAAACCTACGTCACAACCCGGGAAGGAAAAAGTTGAAAATTTTTCAACTCTTGACCCGGGTGGCGGAAGCCGTAATTACGTCACCGCCCGTACGGAGGGAGCGCTGACGTCACTACGGGTTCCGGCGCACGGGCTGGCCCGGGTTCCGTATTCACGAGCCTGTTCGAACCGCGCTTAAAGCGCGCACCAAACTGACCGCTGTAGCGTCGATGAACATGGGCTACGCTCGCAAGGTGGGCGCAAATTTTTCGTGACAATCGCCTTTTCAGCTTGTAACTTTTCGGAACTTAATTTATCTTAGGTCTGATAACTTGCAGTTGTGATATTTACTCCATTTTATCATCTACAAAGCTTAATTTAAGGTTCATTTCTGCCGCCGGGTATAGCTAGAAATTGTTGAAAAGTTAGTTCTATCAGATTTTTCTCAATCGCCATCTCCTGCACGAAAGCAGAGAGCCGTAAACTTATGTTGACCGTCACAACGCGACTGGGCTCTTCTTAGTTTACAAATTAGTACATAATATAGCTAGAAAGGAAACTTCAATTTCTATTGCTGAACCATGCTCATGCATCGATTTCGAATCGTTGAATTACGGATCGACTGGCTCCGGCAATGGGCCAACTCGCATCTCGAGTTCGCTGTTTTCAGTTCTAGACAGAGGATGCACTGGTCGACACAGGACCCTCCATTAAAACTTACATCTGCAAGCCGAAGGGAGCTGCCTTCGGTCGTTCCATGCAATGTTCTTATTTCGCGCGTCCTTGTTCACATTATATTTCAATGTTGTGGACGACACAAAACGCCAAATATTTATCGGTGTACTGCATTTAAGACAAAAAAAAAACCTGGAGGGAAATTTAATTGTTGTTAACTGATACAATATTTTGAGTACTCACGTCCGATTTCTATCGGCGGCGCGTTCAGTGCCGCTCATCTCGGCATCCCCGCACTGGCGGACGCAATAATCCGGGGCAAGATACGTTCCCAATGAGTTGAGAAACGCTATGCTGCAGCACACAAGAACGCAAGTCGGGCCATAAGTCTGATACCCAGCACTTTGGAGCACCCAACCAGCACACCCGACGAGGGTCCGGCGACCTGAAGAGCACTTTCGACGTTTCTAACCCCTCAGCATGGCCGCGGAACCTGACGCTCATTAGATGGCGCTACAGTATTCACAATGGCGCTACCCACGATAAGGCGGTCTATAGGGTGCTCGATACCGGAAAGTTGCTCTCTAAGCATGGGGCAGGTGAAGTCACCGGAAGTTGGACGCTCGTCCCGGAAGCCGGGCGTCTGCTGGGCTTTCTAGTGCATTCGATCGATGATTTGGTTCATGCTGCCTCGAGTCTTTGAGTAGGTTTTAATAGTTCCGTTTTGTATTGAATCCCAATAATAAGACATTTGGACGTAGGATATATATAAACTTGATCAACTAGAGTCTATAAATGGTCACATCCAATGGCTTCTCAGAAGACTTATCTGGTCTGCATGCGCTGTTACTGCGCATCAGGCGTCCTCTCTTGAGATGACAAGAAAAAATCCAGCGCTCTGGACACTGTTCAAACCAGCATCCGGAAGAGTTGAAAAGACTGTCAAGTGCTCACTTCCAGGACAAGCCGTTTACTTCCGGTGGCTTCATACCTGTTTGCTCAATGCGCCATCCAGTCCCCTAGTGGAGATCAGTGCATAAACTCTATTTATAAATGCTGCTAACCTCCTTTTGGAGCTTGTGGATTGAAGGGCCAGTTCCTTTTACTGCTCAAGAAGTTTAGCAGAAGTATAATAAAATGGAGTCCATACCCGAAAGTAATATAAAAGGCAACCATGACAAAACTCACATGGTCAACTTTTCCCAGTACAACCTCGTGGTGTGTTAAAAACACTGACTGAAGACGAATTAGCACTTCGAGAAGACTGTTCACCTCTTCTATTGTTTGTGGGAAACAAAGAATGTAAAAGACTAAGTTATAAAAACATATTTTAATACAGAAATGTATTCAGGTTGGTTTCACGAGAGAAGCGACATGCTTGACCAACACCCAGGTCACGTGACCTCATAACGTCACGTGACTGTGATATCACGTAACTTTATGTCAAGTTCGGGTGTCATGTGGCGTCCCGGTGTCCCGTGATCTTTCTTGCATACATAAGTAAAAAATAACCGATTACAATTACAATTGCAATTATAATTGGCTAATAGATATTCAATTAGATTACTTGATTACACGCGAAGAAAAGTAATTGTACAGAAAAGTAAAAAGTAAAAGTAACCCTGACTTGTCCAATTACTTCACTTTCAAACGTTCTGAAATCACGGTTCTTTCGCGCTGTCCATTATTGTATTATATTCACCAAATTATAAGCTACTTATCGTCTTAAAGCTGAGGCCTCACGGCGGCCATAAAAAATTACGATATAAGCCGATGTTTCCAATCGCTATTATAACGCTTGGTCGCTTATTAAAAATATCTATTGTATACCACCGTATAGAAGATGAGATGATCTTCATCTTGATATGAAATAAGTATGAGTAAATTAACAATGCAGCTCGATGGGAACATCTGAAAAGTAACGTTTTCAGCCGTACATGGTTTGGTAGTGGAAATGGACAAACTTAGGGGCTGGCCCGGTTAGTTTAAATTTTTGAAGTTGCATAGGTTACGAGTGTTTGCTTTGCATATCGGGGCTTTTTTTCCATTTTCATTTTTGTAAGATACATCTCTCGCAAAATAGGTTGCATTGAAGGAAATTCATGATCATTTTTATGACAACTGCTCGGCTTTTACATCTGGAACTTGTGAAAGAAATTGATGGGCTTAATTAAACAAATGTGTGCTGAATTTGATAATGATTAGTGCTGAACGTTTTTTGTAAGGTTCGCGTAAATATAGCAGAAAATGCAAGAAATGGACATTGTTTCATAGTACAAATGCACGCCACTTATGTGTCAACACAAGGTGTCCCAATTCCTGGCAGACAAAATTCAATGTGTGCTCGCTTGCATATCGTGGCCCTTTTTTTCAAATTTCGCATTTAGATTTTCTTTGAAAATGTTTGAATCTGCAGCAAAAAATGCACATTACCTTAGACAGAAAAAGGTAATTTTAATATATTTTTACTAGTTGATAGATAATGTTAAACATGCTAGAGCAGTGGTTCTCAAAGGGGGTCCGCGAAGGCATTATAGGGGTCCGCGAAGACCAGCCTCCTATAAGTCAAGCCCTGCAATAAAAGTTATCTTTTATCAGATTGAGAAGAAAGGTTCCAATTCGAGGGTGAGTTTTCTCGTTTATATGTCAATGAGAAGTCTACTTCACAGTAGTCTTTAGTTATATCCATCTACTAAATCACTATCAAAATTAACCTATACCTTCCCTTCCCATCTCTACGAACGGGGTCCTCCATCACCTCCTCCAATTCACAAGGGGTCCGCGAAACGTCAATGGATGAAAACCACTGAGCTACAGTATTACCATCTCAGTTTGCAGCTGTGCATGCAGTTTTTTTTACAGTATTATCAATAATTTCGGTCCTTGTTAACAAGCATCAGTATTAGATGAAGACACATCACGAGTAACCAGGAATGAACATGGACGAGATGTAAAAGAAAGAATGTTTAATAAGGAATGTTTTAGATACTCGTTTTTCTTGCAGACAGCGCGGGATTGGAACCAGTTGCCAGAAAGTGTTGTTGGTGCACGCGGTCGGTTGGAGTTCGTATCTCTTATTTCTTGACGCTCGATGGTGTCTCAGGCTGTTTGTTGTGTAACCATTATATTTTACTATTGTTACTTTTCTTGAGCTACTGTTTCTCTTGTGCTCGTGTCGGTGCAGGGCAGCGCGAACTGTGATTGTTGGGCGGTTATAACCATGGAGTGAATCCTTGTATCCCACCCCACTCTTGATCCCGTAAGATATTGATAGTATGTTCATACAAATAGATAAAATATGTCCCTTAAGGCAAGTACGTTCCCCTCGGCATGGAAGAACGCTTCGATTGTGCCAGTGCACAAAGCTAGTAGCACCAGTGTGTCGACAATTATAGACCAATTGCACTGTTCTCTACCTTTTCTAAGGTATTTAAAAAATCAAGTTTTAATCATATCAATTTCTATTTTAAGCCTATGCTCAGTCTGCACCAGCATGGTTTTTGTCACGGACGATCTGTTGAGATAAACCTTATAACCTTCTTGGAATTTGCAAAGACTCCCTCGTTGGGTCCCGAGGGCAGGTAGATGTAATTTATTTTGACTGTTCTAAAGCGTTTGATTGTGTAGATCACTGCCAAATATTAACAAAGTTATCTAACCTTGGTGTTGCTTTTGGCTTTTGTAATTGGTTTGAAAGCTATCTCAAAGATCACCCGAACTCAGTATCTTACTTAGGGCAAAGGTATTCTCCTTGCGTCCTATAATCCGGAGTGCCGCAAGGATCGAAACTAGGACCGCTACTTTTTAATAAATTTGTAAATTACCTTGCCACTAGTGTAGACAATTCAGAGGTGCTTAAATTTGCTGGCGATGTTATAATTTATCATAGCATTAGCACTACTGCAGACTGTAAGCTATTGCAGCTTGACATTGATGCCGTACATCTTTGGTGTAAGGCAAATACGGTATCGTTAAATCCCATAAAAGCTAAAGATATTTTTCTTATGCAAGACTAATAATATCAATGTCCACCCTTATACATTAGATGGCTCTGTCTGACATATCAAGGTATTCAGTTGTCCGTGACCTGGGAGTTTTGATTGATTCACGCCTGAGGTTAGGTGCTCATATTAGTAAAATTGGCAATGAATTGTTTCGTTTGCTAGGCGTAATATCACGTGTTACTCAAAACTTCCACAGCTATTCGCGTATACTTCATCTTTTCCCTCACTAGTTTCGTCAAAGTTAGAATTTTCTTCAACTGTAGGGAATTCCCCATACTCGTTTTCACTTCAAGAACCCTAGTAAAAAAAGTACGGCTCTCTTGCGGAGCATTACTGATTTCCCTCTTTATGCTGAGAATTGAGATATATGTATAGGTGCATTTTAGATTATATATATGTTACCTTATCAAGGCGTACACGTTTCAAAAGCGAAAAGCATCGTTTCTGCCTCCGACAACCAAATCGTGTAAGAACTACCTCGCGCGGCGAATGAACATTGAGCAAGACTTTCTTTTCTCTTGAGGTGAAAACGGGTATAGGCGTAAATCAAACCTACTGTTTGGAATGTTTGCAACGACAGCTTATTCGAACTGTTTATGATCGCCATATCTGATGTAAAATTTATGATGATTATGCGAGCCTTTTAGAAACTCTTGGTCTCTCGCATCTTTCTTAAAGAAGATTAATTCTAGATTTTGTGTTCCCAAACAAAGTACTCGATCCTCTTATTGACTACACTTTGTTGCCTGGTAAGATTTCGTTTCATGTTCACCGACGACAAAATAGGTTCAAGATACTTTTTTTTTTACCGACACTCCTAGCAATTTGATACTCCCTTAATTCGTATGCAACTTCTCTATGATAAGTCAAATAACGCTGATATCGTTTTTTTATGCCCTTCGAAATGTTTAAAAGAAAATGTGTACGACGAATAACTGCTCGCTAGGTTGTGACCATATTTGTGTATTTTCTCTTTTATTGTTATAGACTTTGTGTACGTGCAAAACCTATTTAGGCCTTTAAGCTGTTTGGGAGTACCACAAACAAATAAATAACTAAAGAGACCCGCACTCGAGTGAATGTTAAGCCGCATTCTCACTGCTTATATATCATTAAAAAATGACACGGTGTGGACCGACGACATGATGGTAGAATCATCTGTTGACACGCCTCATGCATCATCGAAGCATGTTTTGCTCCACAGATGTACGTGCTACGAATATGTTGGCAGAGTCTTTGGTATCCCCAATGTTGCAGGGCCGTCGTATGGTGGATGGAACGCTCACAGACAGCGTCTGCAGAGGGAAAAAAAGCCTGTATGTAAGAAACGGAAGAGAGAAACGGTGTATATATGGCATTATGCCACGAAGACGGCCAGTTTTAGGGGGAGCCCGCAGCGCTGTCACCGACGAGGAGATCGGGGAAGCGATGGGGGGGGGGGCGCCTCCCCCCCCCTTCATTCCTAATTCATGCAGCGAGCGGTGACCGCTTGGTCGCGCTCCAAGTACCAACCGCGCACTTGTACTACTTCCCTTCGCCACTAAGCTGACAGCGCGGTAGAAGCTATATATACGTGTGCTCGTTGGACCCAAGTCGTACGTCCATCTATCGTCGCGTGTTTTTGAGTCTGTCGGACCATGAACGTGAGGCGGCTGATTGGTTCGCCGAGGGCGTAGCTTGCCCCGCACTGTCGCCTTAAAGGTAAACGGACGATAGCGCACGCACGACGCACGCACGCACGCACATCCTTTGACGAAGGCGCCATCTATCAAGCGGGCGGTCGTCCCCCTCCGGCCCCATTGTATTAAGAAGGACCGCAGGATGGATTAACGGGCTATCCATCAACCTCGTGCGACTTGCGGTGACTTTATACTTATAGAGTCTCTCGGGGTTTTAAACGACTTTTTGTCTTTTCCATTTTTTTTACTTCGGGCGGCCATTATTATTTTTTCACCGTTTTGCTAGTACGCGAGCACCCTTTCCACTCATTTTGTTTCCTAACCTAGGTGGGGAAAATGTAAAAAAAAAAAAGGAGAAGAGAAAGAGGGAGTGGAGCTTAAGCCTCCGTGATTTAAGGATCAAGCGAAGTGTGGTTCGGGCAGCTGTGAGATTTTAGTTAAGGTGGTGGAAGTGTGTGTCTTTTTTTACTTTGGGGTCTAGTTGCGTATAATAATGTGATTAACAGGTTAACGAAAAGGGTTACGTATATTTTGTATTTTATATGTGATTGCCGCCACGCTGTGTCATCTCTTTTTGTGCTTGAGGGCATCATGGGCATGTCTCAGAAACTTAAGCGAAACCCAAATCACAATTTATTATTTATTTCCAAGTACTCACCAGGTCGGGGAACGATGTTCGAAAAATCACTCTTTTATATTGTAGTCAATTACAGGTTACGAAACGTTTTCGAGGAAAAGAAAGGCTGGGGAGCTGGAAGCAGATGGAACACTGGAAAGATGAGGAGGTTAACCTGTAACTGACTATAGCCTTGACGTTCTACAGTTAAAAAATAAAAAATAAACAAATCTGAAAGGTATAACCTCCTGACTTATTCGCGGGAACCACTCGGTAAAGACTCCCCGTAGATTTTCAGTCTTGATGCTACTAAACTTTGAGCGCAAATATGTCAGAATATAATTCACGTATTCACACTTTACTTTATTCAACATGCTATGCATTAACTTCCATGATCATTTAAACCGCCCTCGAACGAAGTCCGCCACAACTTAACCACCGTTATTCATTCACTCCCCATTTTAACGCGAGCACGGATGCGTTTAAAAGCTTGTCTCTCACTTGTCAAACCAAACGGAAGTGGAACATGTTACCCTATAGTTCCTTTCAGTCGTATGAATAATATGTCTTAATTCAATATGTCAGTTGCTTAAATTTGTATTATCGTCTTTTGTTTAGTTTTTTCTTGTTTTCGTATTTCCCATATAATGTATTACATGACATCTGTGTGAGTCTTTGTGTACGTATGCGTCCTCGTGCGCGGGCGCGTGCGCGCGTTTCTATGTTGCGTGTGTGCGTGTCTGCATGTGTATGTGTGTTTGTGTGTGTTCTCTGCAAAAGTGTTAGTCGTCATGTAAATAAAAAAAAGTCTGAGGACACCTAAACACATCTTATGAGTTGTGAATGCCAAAAAACATGCCGACTGTGACGTACTGCTTCAGCCTCGCGTTGTCGCAGGGCCTCGTCCTCTTGCCCTCTCAGACGCTTTGAATCGCGTTGAGTTGCTGCTCGTTCCGCCTGCCGTGTATTCGGAGACTTGACAGCGATGGTGGATTTCGCTGTCTGCCTCCTCGCTCGTTGTGCTGCGTTATTCCGCTCCCTTAGTTCGTCTGCGGTGTACTTGCGTGAACGGGCAGGTTTCGCTACTGCCGAGGTTGCGGCCCCCGACAATGTAGATGCTTCAGGCGCCGCCATGCTCGTCGGCGTCGAGGGAGCAGAAGCGGCCGAGCGCGCGCCACCGTGTTCCTTTTACCGGCGAGCGGTGCCGTATATTGGGAGAGTTTGGCCATACATTGGTTTGAATAGGCGAGCATCTCGGGGCCAACCACAGGCCGCGAAGCAGCCCCTAGCGGTGATCGTGAGCTCTAAAAATGCGACTCGAATAATTTAAGCCGTTTTAGCGTCGCTCGACTAAGAAAGTATAACTGCTAGGTGACTTAAATCTTTATGCATGTGAGGTTTTCGTCACGTCAATATTCAACGGTAGAATAAACGAACGTGCGGTCCAAACCAGGGCCGACTTGCTAGAAACAGCGTCTCAGTTGAGGCTGCGGGAAAGAAAGCACTGCCAAAGCCAGTGCACGAGCCGAGCGGGACCGTCTCAACCCGAGCCGAGCAAACCGAGTCTCAAGACGCTCGCGCGTCCCACCCTTTGCAGTGTTTTAATATTAATAATAATAATAAGAATATCTTTATTTGGCTCTGGAGAGCCGTGGCACCACAGGAAGGCAACAGCCCATGCCATGGAGGCCCGCGGTGCCGCGTCTAATGGACATGATAATGCGATGAGTATAAACATGCAAGATGACGACGAGGTGGATTGTTGCTATTGCGGAGGATGTCAGTCCGATTTGAAGATGTCCACACTCCGTTGAGGCGGGTCAGCAGCGGGCCAAGGGGATCTGCAGCCTGCCGTTCGATCGGTGCACGGTTGCACAAAGGAGCCCCAGGAGCATGATGGTGATGTCGCTCACTGGGGTCGAAGCATCAGGCTCCAAGGGGTAGCCCAGTCAAAGCAGAAAGCTGCCACCTTCGAGGTACCGAGGCCCAGGGCTTAGATTGAGGCACCGCCGACGCCCGGTGTGGCATGCTCTCAACGTCGTCGTCTTCCTGTTTTCTGTTTTCTTTGAGCCAGTCTCAGCTGAGACTCTGTTCTAGCAAGCCGGCCAAGAGCAAACTGTCACCGAGACGCCGAGATTGGACGCTTCTCTTTCACGTTCCAATATTGTGGTGTCGCGGTCTGTGATTGGTCGACTCTGTGTCGCACGTTTAGTTTACGCTCTAACCGCGGGAGGAGTATTCGGCGCTGGCGGCGGCCTTTGCTCAAAGCCGTTTATACTGAGCGAGTTTGTCCTTCTTTAGAAGGTTTTGACAGCCTGGCAACCACAGCAGCGTAATCGGACAACCGGAGGATGACTACTTCCGTCCGTTATTTTGGGGCTCTGACTCATAGGAACTCTATGCGATTTTTCAGGAATAAAGAAGACAAAGAAGTAACGCTTTTATGTGTTATCGCGAAATCCGCTGGTTCTAGCGGGCAACAAGCTCCGCCCATTGGCCAAACTCTGAGTATAAACGGCTCTACCTTTGCTCCACCCATTGGCCAAACTCTCCCAATATACGGCCCTGCCGGCGAGGGGCCCGCAGCGCCATGGGGTAGCGTTCCTTGAAACTATGATGCGCGCCAGCCAGTGGTAACCTCGTTCCTTGAAACTATGAGGTGCACCAGCCAATGGGAGCCTATCTTTCAAATCGCTCCTACAGACGACAGGCTTCGCTCCATTGGTGCAGGGGAATTTGGGTTCCGTTTGGCGCGGCTTCAAAAGCTAATAACGCCGGTTCGCTTCATGAGACAGTTAATGCTTTCGCATTAAAAATTCCGAGTACACCTAAGCACTTCTTACGAGTTGTGAATGCGAAAGCATGAATGCCATTTTTCGCGCCGCGGCCGCTTCTGATCCTCTCGGCGCCGAGGCCGTCTTCTGCTCCTTCTCTCGGCGGGGGCCACAGCGCCATGGAGTGTGGGGTGGCGTTCCTTGGAACTATGCCGCGCGTGAACCAATGGGAGGTTATCCATCGATTCGCTGCTACAGACTACAGGCTTCGCTCCATAAGTCAGGGGAATTTAGGTGCCGCTTGGCGCGGCTTCAAAAGCTGACAATGCCGGTTCGCTC